>PVKY010014699.1:0-10469 GCA_004027775.1 Bradypus variegatus | reverse complement strand
CAAGATATAGGACGAGGCTTAAGAATGGGGAGTGGTTGCTTAGTATGAGCAGAATGTTCAACTAGGATGAACTTAAATGTTTGGAAATAAACAGAGGTGTCAGTAGCAAGATGTGAGAATAACTAACAATGCCAAATGGCACCTGAATGAGGTGGAAACGGGAAGCTCAGAGTCATATATGTCACCAGAAGGAAAGTTGGAGGTCAAAAGACAGGAATGTATAAAACTGATTCCTATGGTGGGCAATGTCTCTGATAAACTGTACAAACATTAGAAAATGCTTCCATGAACCAGAACAAATGTATGACAATACAACTAGAAGTTAATAATAGAGGGGCATATAGGGAAGAAATATATACCTATTGCAAACTATACTCTACAATTTTAGTATTACAACATTCTTTCATAAACAGTAACAAAAGTACTATACCAACACTATGAGTCAACAATTGAGGGGGGTTGGTTAAGGATATGGGAGGATTCGAGTTTCCTTTTCTTTTTCTTTCTTTTTCTTTTTCCACCTTTCAGTTTATTTCTTGTCTGGAGTAATGAAAAGATTCTAAAAACTGAACAAAGATTAAGTGTTGTGATGGATGCACAGCTGTATGAGGGGACCAGGGGCAACTGATTGTACACTTTGGATCTTTGGATAATTGTATAGTAACTGAACAATCACAATAAAAATTAAACAAAAAAAAAACAAAATAAAACCCCACAACTGGTTATGAGCTGCAAGCTGCAGCCCTGACCAGTGCCTGGAGTGGAGTTATTCTCTACTTGTCATTAAAATATAGACCAACAAGCATCAATGGACAATGAAGTCTGGGGTGGCTTTGAGATCTTCTAGATGAATGGGCACCAGAATCACTTGGAGGCTTGAAGAAATGCAGTCATGCCCCTGGTTTCTAATCTAACAGATTAAGGGTAAATCCTGAGAAACAGCATTTCTAACTAGTTCCCAGTTGATGTTGATATGCAGGTCCAGGAATCACACTTTGGTAGCCACTGTTTTAGTGAAAGCACTCCTGTGGGAAGGAAGACCTGCATTATCTGTGTGAGGAAAGAAGCGGTGGGAAGCAAGATTATTCTTGTTTTGCAGGATTTGATCCTGCTCTGGCACCCAAAAGAAAAAGTGGTTGAAGGTCAGGGTTTTCCTCTAAATAGAAGAGCTGCAATACCTCTATCTGGGAAAGGTTTTTAAAGTAGGTAGAACCAGACACCAATTTTAGCCAAAACTAAGAGCCTCAACAAAACGTGGCATCCTGCCAGTACAAATGGTGGGCAAAATGTACCCTAAATACTTTGCTCTGTGGGATTGACATCTTGATATTTAAAGATCACAAGTATCCACCAAAATTTTTTAACTTTAACTGATAATGGACTGGCTCAGTAGCCCCTATTTCCAACTGTTAACTATCTAGCAGGCCCAATCTTCTATTCAGGGTAATGATAATAACAACAGCTAAAATCATTGGAGGACACCTTATCTCAGCAAGTCCCCCAAGCAGCCCTGTGAGGCGTCAATGTTAGCTCTGGGTCTCAGAGGAGGAAAAAGGCTCTATGAGAAGTCACTTGGCCAGCAAAGGCAGCAGCTGGGTTTGAGCCCTTACATGTCAGACATCAGAATGGGTAGAGCCAGCAGCCTATTCTTAAACAAGAGGGTCCACTGCATGCTTACTGCCTGGGAAAGAGGCAAACTCGTTGTTCAAGATGACAGACTATCTTTTGCCTGTGCAAGAATCCTTAATTTTCTCTTCTCCGTAGAGAAGGGAAGGCAGAGGCATGTATCTACCTTATCCTAAAGTAGGATCTGATCATTAAGAAATAACCCTAAGAAGATGTGGGGACAGAATGCATCCCATTTTACCCTGCTTGAAATTTTTAGCACCCCATCAGACAGTTCCTACCAAATCTTGCTCTGAGATACCCCACCCTTGAATCTGTGTGAGCACCCCCAACAGATTCCATCCAGAGGTCAGGTCGGGACTGGCCCACAGGAGAAATGCCTTCCTGGAGTCGTGCAGCTTGATGTCATGATTTTGGCAAAAGGTACCACACAAAAAATAATCCCATGGAATCTGCGTTAGAATTGCTCTGTAACATGTTGGGAGTGACTGAGCCAGCACTGAGGTTCTGTGGGAACTAGCAAAGGGCTTTGCAGCTGGCCTGTGCTGAGTCAATGTTGCTGAATGATTGAATGGACAATTAGTCTGAGAGTAGAATCTTCAATGAACCCTAATGTTAATGGCATTTAATTATACATACCACACCTTGTTAAGTAAAGGCTTTGAACTGGCATACAACAAAAATGGGCATGATAATTTTAAAAATAGAAACAGAGAATGTGACCAAAGAAAATAAGAAAGCAAATAGAGTGACTATATTAGCTATAATTGAGCTTTAGATTTGATCATGAGTTTAGCAGTAGCCAGAGTAAGCTATAGAATACAGAAGAAGAATAGTAGATTTTTAGGGAAAACAAAATGTTTCTTAGCAATTGAGTGCTAAAATACCTTCTCAATGTGGACTTTTCTGTGTTGAATAAAAGACAGAAACATAGCTGTGGGGTGATTATATATTTTTTGATGTAACTAATGGTCTGAATAATTGACATCAATCAGTAAAGTGAGTTTATAACTCACTTAGGAGAGCTCTTCCTTCTCCTAAGTTGGAATGAAGCTCCACCACCAAGTATACTGTTCTGTTGTCCCAGGAACTGAGCAAAATCTAACCATACTGGTTGTTCCCCTTGAGATCTACAGTCCTCTCTGGCCAGCTCTCTGCCAGCACACCGCCATCCAACTACCCCTCCCTCCCCTCCTCTGACTTACTCATCTCATTTAGACTGCATGCTCCTTGCAAGGAATGACTATTGCTTATTCATCTTTGCATCCACAGCATCTAAAACAATGCTGTGCACACAGTAAGTGCGCAATAAAGGTACTTTAAGAAATATATGTTATCCATGACAATATTTACAAGAAATAAAAGAGATGAGGAGGATAGATTCTGAAGAGTCAGTTTTATTTAATAAGAGTTACAGAAAGAAGACAGAGAGCATGGAAGAGAGGCAATAAATAAAGAAACAACAGAGGAAAATCCTCTGAGCAGAAGACTTCATTCCACAGAACTCAGGAGAGTACCAAGTATAAATATTAAAAGAAGACAAACATGTTCTAGTCAAAGTTCTGAATTCCTAGGAGAAAATCTTATATGATTATAGATGTTACCTATAAATGGAAGAAAATCAGACTGCATTTGATTTATATCTGCTGCACCAAATGCTAGAAGACAACAGAACAGCATTATCAGAATTCTGAAGGAAGGGGCTGATAATTGTAGAATTATAAACTCAGTCAGTTTTATCTTTTACATATGGAGGCAAAAGCAAGACATCTTTAAACAGAGGTCAGGGAGTATTCCATCCATGAACACTTCCAGAAAGAATTGCTCAAGGAAGTTCTCCAATTAAATCCATAAATATCTCCAGAAGGGTAAAGTCATGGTATATGTCATAGGGGAGTTCCCTCAACTTGCCAGAGACCCCTCCTTCCGGGCAACAAAACCATATAATGCTCCCTGTTGCCTCCATAAAGTAATTGTTATGAAGATTTTACAGGTGCCAAATGTACACAAATGGTTTGATCATAAGGGAGAAGCTTTTTTTTTCCTTTTAAAACCAGAAGATGTATCCTGTTAACAGAAAAGACTTCTCCCCTCCCTCCCATCTTTACATTCTCCCTCACTTCCTCCTCCTCTTTTTCTATCACTCCCTCTTTTCTCTTTCTTCCTCCCACCCTCCCTCCTTTCTATTTTCGTTCCTTTTGGAGTAGGTATGCTGTCAGCAAAGGATATTTCATTTTCCTTTCCTTCCACTAGAAGTGTGTGTTACCGTAAATCATTACACCTATAGGAGTTTCAACTTAATTTGGCAAGCTTCATTCATGAGATGTCAACCATCAATCAGATGCTAAATACAATAAAATGAAAAAAGAAGCCAGTAGGAAAAGTTTTGCCTCTCTTAAGTGGGGACAAAGCAACAGGAAAGACTAGGTCCCTTCCACTGCTATATGGGAAAAAAGGCCCATTGGGAGGGTCTAGGACTATGGCTTGACTGCTGATTGGCCCTCCTGCCAGTGGAACTCATGACATCCCAGAGCCCAGGTGTCTGGAAGCTGGTGCAAGTCTAGACTTGTAGCTGCTAAAGTGCTTCATCTGTCATTTTTTGATTGTTCTATTATCCCTCCTCTGAGTCCTTGCTAGTGGTGATTGGTTGCATGGGTGGTGGTAAGTCACAGAAAGAAGTTTTGATAAAAATAGACCCCACTTTATCACAGTATATTTCAGATTAGTTTGTAGTAAACTTGGTAACTACTAAAAGCACAGTCATTTAAAGCAAAGCAAGACCTTAAAGGAAGAGTAAAATTATCTCTGTTTTCCATGTTCCACTCTTGGAGCCATAAGAAAATAGTAATTAGCTATATAATCAATTGTACTTACAATTAAGTCTAAAGAATTACTGATAATATGGTTATGGAAATAAATAAAAATTATGAAAAGATCTGTAAAATAAAATAGGCCTAACATTTTTTTAATGTGGAACTAAAATTCCAGGTGATTTCAACAAAACCTGGAAAGTAAGACTGGGTAATAGGGGTCAAGCAGATAGCTATAAATCAGGGAGGGAATTGCCTGGTGTAGATATTGTTTACTTTTTGATACCAATAGAGAAACACAGACTTAATCATGTTAAAAAATTCAAGAGGAACCAATAATAGAACAGAAACTGGATGGAAAACCCTCAGCTTACCATAGGGGGAAAATAGGATAAACAATTCAACAGAAGTTAGTTAAAAGGAAACCAAAGACAGCATAATAAAGAGGAACTATACATATCTCCATACCATGGTATACTACTCAGCAGTAAAAAGAAACAAACTACTGATACGCACAAGAACTTGGATGCATCTTAAAGGAATTATGCTGTGTGAGAAAAGCTAGTCTCAAAGTCACACACTGTATGGTTCTATTTATAAAACATTCTTGAAATGACAAAATTATACAGATAGAGAACAAATTAGTGGTTGCCAGACATCAGACACAGTGGGGGTGGTTGGGGGTGACCATAAAGTTTTAGTATAAGGAAAATCTTTGTCTTGATAGGAATAGTTCTGTATCTTGACTGCAGTGGTGGTTATACCAATTTACACATGTGATAAAATAACATAGATCTATACACACACATTGTACCAACCTCAGTTTCCTGGTTTTGAAATTGTACTGTAGTTAAACAATATAAAACATCGGGGGGAAACGGGAATGGTACGAGGGACATTTTGCTACTATTGCTGCAACTTCCTGTGAAACTATAATTATTTCAAAAAAAAGATTAAAAACAAAACAAGGTGAAAGAAATAAGACCAAATGTATCAGTAATCAAAATAAATGTGAAATGAATTAAATTTTCACCGCAAAAGTCTCTCAGATTAGATAAAAAGGCAAATTAAGGCTCTATGCTACTTACGAATTGACAGGAAAGGGTTGAAAATATAGTGAAAGTCAAAGACTAAGGAGGAGAAGATAGCAAAAAGAAAGTAAGAGCGGTGATATAAAGCAAAACTCAAGGCAGAAGACACTGAACAAGGCAAAGAGGAGTGACTGATATTAATGAAAAGCACAGTTGACTGAGAGGATCTAATGATTACAAACTTTTATGCACAATGTAATTTTGCATCAAAATATATAAAGCAAAACCTGCTAGAAATGCCAAGTGAAATCAACAAAGCCACAACCATAGAGGAAGCCTCTGGCATGTCTTTTCCAGAAATTTGATAGATAATAGATAGTAAATATATGGTACCATATTTGAGTAACAAAACTAACAAGCTTAGTTTTACATAAATGAAAATATAATTATATCCAAATACCCACACGATGCTTACAAAAACTGATAATATACTAGACTATAAAGAACATCTCAATAAGTTCCAAAAAGAAGAAACCATATTATCCACCTTCTGTTACTTTACTATAACTTATCTAAGATTTAGCAAGAAATACAGAAAAAATTCTAACCATTGGGAAACACACACACACACATGCACACACACACACAGTCACTCATAGGCAACTCTCAGGTAAAAGATAAAACAATAAAACTAAAATAAAAAAATCTATTTGAAGACAATGAAAATGAGAACACTACATATCAAAACTTACGGGATCAAGCTAAAGTGGTAATCAGAGGAAAGTTCATAGCCTTCAATTTATACTATTAAACAAATAAGAATTATTACAAATATTGAAATTAGTCAGGTACTTAATATAAAAGTTGTGGGCTTTTTTGTTTTTGCATGGATGGACAAGCACTGCACCAAGAGCTATACATTCATCATCTTATTTATCCTTATAACAGCTCATTTTATAGATGAGGAAAAGGACACTCCGAGAGGATGCGTAACATGCTCAAGGTCACACAGCTGGTAAATGACGGAGACAGGAATGGAACCCTGTCTCTGGAGTACATGCTTCCTGCCATCACAGTGTGCTGCTGGTGCTGAATAACATGAGTCATTCATCTGCTTTTAAAATAGCTACACATTGTTACAGGAAACCATTAAATCACACAAACATTTGGAAGCACTTCTCATAGGAGCCATTTCCAATTCATCTCTGGTAGTGCCATATTTCCAAAATCTTAATAATTAGAGTTAATTTCCCTTGTATGGAAGCCCCAATTTTGGTAGGATTAAATCCACAGATTTATACTTTCTCTTAACCTTGTTTTCCTCTCCTCTAGTAAGAATGTAACTCAGTTACTTCCCCAAGGATTCAGCAATGGCAATCCTGAAAATCACATTACTACTCCAACCACACACACACAAAAATATCCTCTAGCGCTGAGATGAGATGAAGGGATATGGGACACACGGCAACTATATCAAGATGCAGCATCTACATGCTCAGCTGACTCAGAGGGGCAGAGCAAAAGCTCAACCTGGGGAGAAAAGAAATTTAAGAGGCAGGATAAGGGAAAGGGGAGAAAACGGATGCTTCCTGAGGATCCATTATGAGACAGAGCTTTACCTGCATTATCTCACATAATCCTTCCATCAACCCTGTGAAGTAGGAGGAGAAAAATTAGGTTCAGAGAAATTAAGAAACCGCTCTAAGGCCCCACAGCAAGTAAGTGCTGGTGATGAGAGATTTGAACCCAGGTCTTTCTGGCTGCAGTGCCTGTGTTCCTACCCACTAACCAGAAGAAACACACAGGAAATGGTCCTTTCTGATATAAGAGATGGAAAGCTTGCCCTGTGCAGTCATGAGGATGGGTGCTGGCCCCTCTACTTTCTCTCAGGTCCCTAGAGGACTCCTGCCAGAGGATTCCTGAGCTGTGCTCTGCAAACAGAGGCCTGGAGAAACTCACCTTAGAAGGGGCTGGCACACCATTTCCACAGGCCATCTTCCAACCCCTACTTGCACCCTGGAAGTATGGGGGCTCACTATATTTCATAAGTCAAATTGTTCATCATTCCACTCTACAAGATATGCAGACTCAGGTATCTGTCTACTCACCAGTTCCTGAGAGTATGAGCCAAGGCCAAGATGTGCTGAGGACTAGATGGACCTCCTCTAGTTACTCCTTAAGTAACTTGGGGAGACCTTGAGCCTTGGCAAAACCTCAATATGAACCTCCATATAAATAGCATTTCACTTTCCACAACAGAAACTGCCCCAGAAGCAGAAAATTTTCAACAGTTAACACTGTGCAAACCCAGGGAAATCCTTTTCAGTATCATATTAGCTCATAATCGAAAATACCTCCAGCTTTTACTGTGCCAGACTCTTTGATAAGCCTAATATATGGTTAGAACTTACTGAAACTGTAATTACTTATTTGTATCATCCATGTATTAATGTCTGACTCCTGCATCAGACTTAAAACCCTTGAGAGTAGGAACAGTGTCTTTCTCCACAAGCTGAATCTCCAGAGTTAGAACAGTGCACATAGGAGCTGCTTGGTAAACAGTTGAAAGAAAGAATCCATGAATGGAGGCACATTTTATTTAACTTTACTAAGCATGTACATTACCCTCCTTTTGTAGCTGAAGAAAGAGACACCAAGAGTCAAGTGATGATAACAGTAATGTTTACTGAGCACTTAATATATGCTGGTCCTAAATTAAAAGTTTTGTACAGACAACTGATGCGTAACAACAATCCTATTATCAGGGAGGTATTATCCCTAATTTAACAGGGGAAGAAACTGAAGTTGAGAGAAGTTGGGTTACTTGCCTGAGTTTACACAGCTGGGAAGTAGAAGAGGCAGGATTTGTAATAAGCTTTGAAATCAGGAGGTGTGAGTCCATCAACTTTGTTCTTTTTCAGGATGGTTTTGGCTATTAGGGGTCCCTTCCTTCTAAATTTGATGATTGGCTTTTCCATTTCTGCAAAGAAGGCTGTTGGAATTTTGATTGGGATTGTGTTGAATCTGTAAATTCCTTTGGGTACAAGTGACATCTTGACAATATTTAGTCTTCCAGCCCATGAAGACTCATGTCTTTCCATTTTTTTTAAAGTCTTTAATTTCTTTCAGCAATGTTTTATAGTTTTCCATGTATAAGACTTTTACATCCTTGTTTAAAATTTATTCTTAGATATTTGATTCTTTTAGGTGCTATTGTAAATGGAATTGTTTTCTTGATTCCTTTTTTGATTATTCAATGCTGGCATATAGAAACACCACTGATTTTTGTGTGTTGATCTTGTACCCTGCCACTTTGCTGAATTTGCTTATTAGCTTCGTGGCTATATACATATATTTACTATATACAAGATCAAGTCATCTGCAAATAAAGAAAATTTTACTTCTTCCTTTCCAATTTGGATGCCTTTTATTTCTTTTTCTTGTCTAATTGCTCTGGCTAGAACTTCTAGCACAATGTTGAAGAGCAGTGGTGACAGTGGGCATCCTTGTCTTCCTCCTGATCTTGCAGAGGAAGCTTTCAGACTCTGTTGAGTATGTTAGCCAAGGTTTTTCATATAATCCTTTTACCATTGAGAATGTTTCCTTCTATTCCTAGTTTTTCTGAGTGTTCTTATCAAGAAGCAGTGCTGGATTTTGTCAAATGCCTTTTCTGCATCAACTGAGATGATCACGTGGTTGGTTTTTTTCCTCTATTCTATTAATGCAGGGTATTATGTTAATTGATTTTCTTACATTGAACTACCCTTACATTGCTGGGATAAATCCCACTTGGTCATGATATATAATCCTTTTAATGTGCTGTTGGATTTGTTGTGCTAGTATTTTATTGAGCATTTTTGCATCTCTCTTCATAAGGGATATTGGTCTGTAATTTTCTTTTCTTGTGATATCTTCATCTGGTTTTGGTATTACATGACGCTGGCTAGAAGAGGCAGGATTTGAACATCAATCTTTTCAGGCTGCTAACCACCCTGCCATATTGTCAGTCCTTCTTTTACTCCAGTTAGGCAAGATAGGGGCAAAGCTGAACCCAGGGGTACCCAGGCTATGGCTCCCCTGCCTGATTTATCCTTTGAGGTCACCATTCTCTGAGAGGGCTCATGACTATACTGTGGCTACCACCCCCTGCCACATCTATCACACTCTTCACTGCCTTTCTTTTGTCCCAGTGTGTCATTATCCATCCTGGGTCCCATTTTCAGTGGGCCACTTGGGCATGGGAGCCCTTTCAGCTCTGCCACATGACAGGCAGCTGTGATGAAAGTGGGGGAATACTGGGTTCAGAGCCAGAAGACTTGGAACCTTGGCTCTGCCACTTACCAGCCGGGTGGCCTTAGGCAAGTCTTTCCACCTCTCAGAGCCTCAGTTTCTTTGTTGTTGGATGGGGACAATGAAGGTGGTTGCGAGAAGCTCCTGGCCCTGGACGCAGACCAGAGAGGTGCCCAAGAAGCTGAGTTGACTCTGAGCCTGGCTCCATGGCAAGGCCTCACTTGGAGCAGCGCTGGGATGCCCAGGGGAGGGATACACACAGCTGGGTTTGCCGTAAGCATGGAAGGCACCCAGATGCCAACCACGTGGTGGCCACCCACCTCAGCCAGACTGGCAGCAGAGCTTCTGTCTGGATTGGGACAGCACAGCTGGGACATCTCAGCTCCTTTTCCTATTTATACAGAAGTTATTGCAGCAGATGACAGTGTGCTGTTGGCTTTGTTAACATGGACAGTAATTTGACCAGCCACTGGTGCTGGCTGCCTTGGACCTGAACAATGCCAGGAACTAGGGGTAGAATGCGAGGTACAGAGGCATTGGAGGAAAGAACTATAAAGGTAACTGCCAGTGCTGTGGGAGGGCTGGACATTCTTTGTGCCATGGCCCCCTCACAGCAACACTGCACAGTAGGTACTTCCATTACCTGCATTTTACAGATAGGAAATGGAAGCTCAGAGTGTGAAGTGATTTATCTAAGATTACACAGCTTGCA
>PVKY010014698.1:0-10470 GCA_004027775.1 Bradypus variegatus | reverse complement strand
CCTCCTTTGCCCTTAGGCTGAGCCCAAGACCCTTCTTATGAGCACAGCCTTTGCTCCTGCCCAGGAACACCCTCCACCCACTGACTGCACCTTCTTGGGAAGCATCTTGACAGCAATGACTGATGAAGGTTAAAAGCCCTGGAATTTGGGGATGGAAAACTGTGACCCTGCTGCTAACTTTAGCGGTTAAAGATGGCCCACCAACAAATCTGTCTCTACCGTGGCTGGTTTTTATTTTAGAACCAACATCAGCTCCTGTGCCCTTGCTTGGAAGTGACAAGAGTGCTTTCACCCGAGTTGCATCAATGGTTTCCCTTCAGCCTACAGGTTAGGATGGGCTCCAGGGATCCTGCCTTATTTCTAGATAATCAGGTAGTAATGAGTAAAGACTAGAGCAGTAAGAAGTTCTTTGCTCTACAAACCTCAATTCTGCTTGGGCTCATTTCATTTCTGCCTTCTGGGATCTGTAGTGTTCCAGATATTCAAATCCTATGGGTGGGGAACACAGATAAGAGTTGTGGGAATGGTGGTTATACACTCCTTCCATCTAAGGGTGAAGGGCTCTACCTCTTTCTCTTGGACTTTCTCTTTCAGAGACCCCAGGCATAGAGAAGAGCCTGGCAGAAATGAGCACTATCACTCTTGAGCTTCAGAGGCTGTGTTCCCTGCTGCAAGAGTCTAAAGAAGAAGCCGTCAGTACTCTGCAGCGAAACATGTGAGTGGAATGCAGGCTTGGAGACAGAGGGTGGGTTAAATGAGACAGCCCCTTACGTTAAGGGCCCAGCTAGCCCCTGAGATTACAGGAATAGTGTTGAATTTTTCTTCCCCTAGATGTGATCTGCAGGCTAGGATGCAGGCCCAGGAAGAGCAGCATCAGAAGGCCCAGAAAGCAAAGGAAGCAGCCATAGAGAAGCTGAACCAGGCCTTATGCTTGCGCTACAAGGTGAAGGAGGGGCCTAGAAGTGGGGCAGTGAAGAACTGGGGCAGCTCTACTTGCCCACTGGGAGCTATTGTCTCTGTAGGAATCTGGGTGGTGGGGATTTTCCAACCACTGCCCTTGTTTTGCCCTTCCTGGGGTCAGACATTTCACATGTTTGGGAATTGGCTATGGCTGACCCATCTTCCCAGGCAGACCCAGGAGGGAAGGCAGGAACTTTAACAGAACTCTCTCAACACTGAAATGTGCCTTGCCTGGCTTAGCCCTAGAGGAAGAATTAGAGTGTTATCAGTTGGCACTACCTGGGCTGAGAGCACGGGTCAGGCACTGTCTTC
Source organism: Bradypus variegatus (assembly GCA_004027775.1). Lineage (NCBI taxonomy): Eukaryota > Metazoa > Chordata > Mammalia > Pilosa > Bradypodidae > Bradypus > Bradypus variegatus. The sequence goes on along the minus strand of PVKY010014698.1, from coordinate 9,198 downwards.
TGTTCCCTGGTAAGGGCTGTGAAGAAGCCAGCTCTCCTTCAGTGCCTTCTCACCTCCTTTCCCTCACAGAATGAAAAGGAGCTCCAGGAAGTGATACAGCAGCAGAATGAGAAGATCCTAGAGCAGATAGACAAGAGTGGCGAACTCATAGTATGTTTATCGTGATGCATGGCCCTTGGCCTTCTGTGTTAACGGTAGCCGGGGTCCCTAATATGGGCATTGGATCCCCTGGTCTACCCTTGTTTGCCACATGGGATAAGAAGGATAGGAAGGACCTTTGAGGACTACTGGATACCTGTCCATTGTCATCCCCAGAGCCTCAGAGAGGAGGTGGCCCAGCTCACCCGCTCACTTCGGCATGCAGAAACAGAGACTAAGGTGCTTCGGGAGACCCTGGCCGGGCAGCTGGACCCTGACTGTCAGCCTACAGCCACTAACTGGATCCAGGAGAAAGTGTGGCTCTCTCAGGAGGTGACTGGTGCCTGGAGGAAGTTGGGAACCACTTAAGGGGCAAAGTGTTGTTTAGAGTTAACAGAGGAGCTGGGCAGCTGGCAGGGACTCCAGGCTGTGCCCCTACTAATCTGGGCATGTCTCTACAGGTAGACAAGCTGAGGGTGATGTACCTGGAGATGAAAAATGAGAAGGAAAAACTTATGGCCAAGTTCCAGAACCATGTAAGAATTTTGATGATTCCAGGGCCATTTTCCACAACCGCTATGAAGTGGTCTGCCATATTTTCCCTGTCCCACCAAGCTATGCTATTCTTTTAAACATAGAATTTTTGGAACCCACTTACTTTCTAGAGAAACATCCTGGAGGAGAACCTTCGGCGTTCTGACAAAGAGTTAAAGAAACTAGATGACATTGTTCAGCATATTTATGAGGTAAAAGAGGAAGGGAGTTGATGTGACTAGGGCACCTGGTACAAAGCCTGGTCGCAGGAGGTACTGATGTGTGGTAGCTGTGGTTTCCAGCCTGCTCTGAGAGCTGCGCCTGACTCACTGTTGCAGGCTTCTCTGTGGCTTCCATTTACTCTCTTCTAACCTAATGGGTGCCTCCTGGAATTGGGGGTCTGGGGTCTGGGGCCTGGGGCCTGGGGCCCTGAGCTGCCTTGTTTGCCTCTTTTCCCAGACGCTGCTGTCCATCCCAGAGGTAGTGAGGAGTTGCAAGGAGCTACAGGGATTGCTGGAATTTCTGAGCTAAGTAACTGAAAGCTGGAACCTGCTTTGCATCCCATTTTACCTGCAATACGCTCTTACTTTAACACCAGGACCAATGGACATAGAGTCAGCTGTTTGAAGCTATATAAATAAAGTATATTTAATGTATTTCTTCACGCTCACTGAATCTTATTTCTTGGAGGGGCTGGGCACAGCCTGGGCACCTTCACACATCCCTCCACCTCCCGCGCTGCCTCCAGAGCCTTGGCGGTCTCCGCCCCCCCCTCCTTCCTTCCCTTGCTTCCCCAATGCTCTGGGCACTGGACTGCTTGTTCCCTGGCTCAGGGCCTGAGGGGAACAGAAAAGGCCTCATTCTCTTACCTCTCCCATCCCCCTCCGGGTTAGGCCCTGGTGAATAAGGGGGTGAGGGCAGAGAAGCTCAGTTTGTTACTCCCCGCTCTGAACTCTGGCACTCTGTTGGTGCCTCTGTCCCACCTAGCCCACCGTTGTAGCTTTCCTTCATCAGACCGTGCTCAATCCCCGAAATCCCGCACGGTGCCCGGCACATGGTAAAGGAGTGTGGCAGAAACGCGGACGAGGGCATTTCCTGCGTTTGGGGACTGGTGGCAGGGCCCCGCAGGGGTCGGAGGGGGTGGGTAGTCCGAAACACAGCCTTGGAGGTCTTGGCCTGGTAGTCACTCCACCTCTTCGCCCCACCCTGGGGGCGTGGCCTGCCTCGGTCTCCATTCCCGGGAAGGGGTGTGGGCGGGGCGGTGCAGGCCCCGCCCTCCGGGGAGTCACGTAGCTCTGCGGCATCCGCAGCCTCTTTAACGGCGAGCCAGGGCTGAAGCCGCAGTTGTCGCTGACCAGGGCCAGAGCTGCTGTTGCGGCCGCCGCTGCTGACTCGCTGCGCACAGGTAAGAGCCCACGATGTGGCGGAAGCTGCTCAGCGTCTCCGCTTCCCCTCTCTGGCTCTTCGCTCTGCCATTCTTGCCTTGCTCTCTGGGGTATCTGGATATGGCTTCGTGGCTCTCTTTACATTCTCCCTCCTTTCTGTGGACTGGAAACCCCGTGGCTCAGCCTCTCCTACATCACCCCTTCCTCTTAGCTCTCCTGCCTGGACCTCAGCTTTTCCCAATCCCAAATCCTCCTCGGCCTCCTGGATTTTCCAGCCCAGACCATTTTAATGTCAGCCTGTTGCCTCTCCTCCTAGACTAGGTTTCCTCACCAGTTCTCTCACCTTCTCCAACCCTTGGTTTAGATCCTTCAACTCTGACTGGTTAGTGGGTCTCCCTATCACCTCCTTGCCCCTCCTGTCTTCCCCCTCCCTTTCTCAGCCTCTCAACTCATTCCTTTCTTCCCTGATCCTCGGCCTGTCTCCCCTCTGGGAATCTGAGTTCTAGGAAATCGAAGCCTGCTTATTTCCCACCCATCACTCCACATAGGCGAAGTGCTTCTGGGCACTGGGGATAGCCTGGGAGTCACTTGCCCCAGTCTTCATCTATTCTGCTGACCAACCCACCCTCTTTCCTACGGTGTCTATCCTCTGGCCCTGGGGTGCTGAGTAGGCAGTAGGCATTGGCAGGCAAATTCGGGGTATAGAAAAGAAGAGGTTACAGAAGGCTGTTACTGTTATTTGTGCTGTTTCTATTCCCTACTTGGCCCCCTCCTCTCAACCTTTACCTCATGATGAAGGCTTGGAAGTAAATGCATTTCCCCTAAGGGCCTTGCTGAGGATGAGAAAAGAGAAGTTGGAAAGGCTGGGGCTTATGCCTCTCTCAAGAAGGGGCTGAACTCAGAGGAAGAAGGGTGGGCATCCTTGACTGGGTGGCAGTTTCATAGGAAGCCCTGTAGCTTCAGGGCGGCTCACCTCCCCACCCCCACCTTGCATCTTTCCCAGGGGCTGGGAAGGGTGCCCAACAGGACAAAGGGAGATGTGGGAACTGGGGCCCTAAGCCTGCTAGCTGTCAGAGGGATTGCTGCCATGTTGTTGTCTAGGACCAGTGCCAAGGACTGACTGCTGCCATGTTCCTAGCCCCATGCTTGGGGGGTGGGGATGGGGTCATTTGGACTATCTAGCCAGGAAAGGAAGCAAAGGAGGTAGTTGTGGGTTGGAGTTTTATATCCCATCTCCATTCCAGAGAGCTGTCACCATGCCTCACTCGTACCCAGCCCTTTCTGCTGAGCAGAAGAAGGAGTTGTCTGACATTGCCCTCCAGATTGTGTCTCCAGGCAAAGGCATTCTGGCTGCAGATGAGTCTGTAGGTAGGTAGGAGCCTGTTACCACATGCGGTAGAGGTGGCCAGAAAGCCCTGAGGACAGCCTTGCTGCCTCTCCTTGTTTGCCTCCAGGTAGCATGGCCAAACGACTGAGCCAAATTGGGGTGGAAAATACAGAGGAGAACCGCCGGCTGTACCGCCAGGTCCTGTTCAGTGCCGACAACCGTGTGAAGCAGTGCATTGGAGGTGTCATCTTCTTCCATGAGACACTCTACCAGAAAGATGATAATGGCGTCCCCTTCGTCCGTACTATCCAGGATAAGGGCATTGTTGTGGGCATCAAGGTGCAGCCACTGGCCCTGGGTGGGGACTGGGCATAGAAATAGATGTGTGCGGAGGAGTGGCAAGGGACTCCTGCCTTGGTTCAGCCTGTGTTCCCCCTACAGGTTGACAAGGGTGTGGTACCTCTAGCTGGGACTGATGGAGAAACCACCACCCAAGGTACAGGGTGGGTGGGCTTCAGCACCACAGGGCTGCTGGAAGGTTGCTGCTGGCCTGAGAGGGGCAGGGTGATGAGGTTGGCTCTGTGCCTGCAGGGCTGGATGGGCTCTCGGAACGCTGTGCCCAGTACAAGAAGGATGGTGCCGACTTCGCCAAGTGGCGCTGTGTGCTGAAAATCAGTGAGCGCACGCCCTCAGCACTTGCCATTCTGGAGAATGCCAATGTGTTGGCCCGCTATGCCAGCATCTGCCAGCAGGTGTGTGAGTGAGGGTGGGGTGGGGGAGGGGCAGAGCAGGTGGTCAGATGAGTGCCCTGTGCCTGGTAGGGAGAGGGCTACATACAGGGCTTTCTCCCATTCTACCTATGGCTCCTCCTGAGCCACTCTTGCTCTCTCTTACCGGCAGAATGGCATTGTGCCTATTGTGGAACCCGAAATTCTGCCTGATGGAGACCATGACCTCAAACGCTGCCAGTATGTTACAGAGAAGGTGAGTCCATGACACAAACCCTAGGGATGACCTGGCAGGGAGCCTGTTCCCCATAGCCCCTGGCCCAGATTCAGGCACAATTTTCCCCATGGGGTCTTTTGCTTGGTTCCAGACCAGGCCTGTGAGTCTGAGCCTGTACTGAACCCTCACAATTCATGCCCACCCCTCCCTACCCTGGGAGTGGAGAGCAGTAAGCAGCAGGGGCCCAGAGCCTTAGAAACCTCCTCTGACCCCCAGGTCCTGGCTGCTGTTTACAAGGCCCTGAGTGACCATCATGTATACCTGGAGGGGACCCTGCTCAAACCCAACATGGTGACCCCTGGCCATGCCTGTCCCATCAAGTACAGCCCAGAGGAGATTGCTATGGCAACCGTCACTGCACTGCGTCGCACTGTGCCTCCAGCTGTCCCAGGTATCACCCTGTTCCTTAACCTACCCCTGTCCCTAAGGCCCATCTTCGGGTTCTTCTTGTTGCCTTCAGAGGTCCCTTGCCCTTGAACAGTAGGGAGTGACAAATCAGTTTGTCTTCTCTTCTCCATTCTAGGAGTGACTTTCCTGTCTGGGGGTCAGAGTGAAGAGGAGGCATCGCTCAACCTCAGTGCCATCAACCGCTGCCCCCTTCCCCGGCCCTGGGCTCTCACCTTCTCCTATGGGCGGGCCCTGCAAGCCTCAGCGCTCAACACCTGGCGAGGGCAGCGGGACAATGCCGGGGCCGCCACTGAGGAGTTCATCAAGAGGGCTGAGGTCTGGAACTGGAGGTGGTGGTGGTGGGAGGGATGTGTAGCTGGGCAGGGGGTAACACCCAGCGGCTGCAGTCTGGGCAGGGTTTGGCACCTGTGGGCTGACTCAGCCTGGGTCCAGCTGATCTCTCTTGCTTCTCACTCCCCCATCTTACAGGTAAATGGGCTTGCAGCCCAGGGCAAGTATGAAGGCAGCGGAGAAGATGGTGGAGCGGCAGCACAGTCCCTCTACATTGCCAACCACGCCTACTGAGCATCCACCCATCACCACAGCCCTTGGCTTGGCCACCTGCATCCAGTTTTACCTGTAGTTATGGCCAGGACCAAAAACCCATGTAGAACAGAGTGCCTCCATCCAGTACCGAGTCCTCTTCCTTTCTTTTCCTCCCCTCCCCTCTCGAATTGCTGCACCTGGGACCATAGGATATGGGGATAGGGAGCCCTTGGGGACTGAGAGCAGGAGGACTTGCTAGAAGTCACAGCAGGATACCTGGGTCTGCTCCCTCCCCTTGCCAGCCCCTACAATTTCCCCATGATGGAGTAACTTCTCTTGGGCCCTCTTTGCCTTCCCTCTCTCCTGGGATCAAAGAGCAGGACACCAACCCTGACTGACTCCTTCCCCTAATATATACAACATAGCAAATAAATAGTAGCAAAACATGTTACTTTGTCTGTCTTTTTTAAACATCAAATTCCTGCCTCTTAGTTTCTACCATCCTGTCCCTTGCCTGGGACATTGTGGAGGGCTGCAAGTCTTCCAGGGACTGCCATATCAGAGGCACTAGACTGCAGAAGGGAGGAGTAAGGCAAGACTTGAACAACTCTGGAAAGCTGATTTTGTGCACATCCAAAGCAAGGAGACAACAGGACAAACTGGAATAAGAGAGGGGTCCTGGGTAGGGGGTGGAGGTGAAGGGGTCTCACATCTCAGCTGTGTTGAGCCCTTCTGGGGCCTGACACATTCAGCCACAGCAGGAGGAGCACCTAGGCTTCTGCCCAGCAAGGAAAACCCCCAAGTCTCTGAGGGCTGCTGGGGCCAGGCAGGGTCGCTAGGAGGTTGTGAAGTGTTGTAGCCCACTCCCATTTGGGGTAGAAGGGCATGGGGTGGGAGGTGGAATTGGGTGGTCTGGGTAAGGACAGACCTGGTGAAGTCTCATGCTGAACTTTGACCACTTGGTTGTGTGTGATGTTGGTTGAGCACCTGAGTCTATCTGAGCAGTCCAGTAAGAGAAAAAGATGAGAACATGCTGGGTGTGTTCTGTGTGGACTGAGGAGGCCATGCTCTGTGTAAAGGGGACAACCACCGCTCCAACCCAGATAATTTTTGCAAGACGGGAATGCAGGCCCAGTGTGGCTTGACCCTATAACAAAAGTAACCATTACCTATCTAGCATTTTCCATGTGCTCCTGCCAGATCCTGTCCCAATCATTTTACATGTATTAACTCACAACAACCTATAATGTAGGTACTAGTATTATTCCTATTTTAATATGAGGAAGCATGTACCAAGAGGTTAACTTGTTCAAGATCACCCAGTAAGCAGAGAGCCCAGGATTTGAACCCACATAAGGATCTAGAATCTGTGCTCATAAACTTTCAAGATTTTAAAGTGAAATGTCCAGACTTCTACAAGTTGGAAATTAGTTCAAAATGAACTCAGAAAGACTGGGTGAGCCAATTATGCCAAAAGGTACTAGCTTGCCACTTCTGTGTTTGCGACTTGAGGAGAGGGCACTGAGAAGGGGAGCTCTATGAGAGTGATGATAAACAACAATTATGATAGTTGACGTTTGACTGCTTTCCATGTGCCAGATTCTTTACATGAATGGTCTTATTTTATTAAATATCTACGTCTTTTTCAGATAAAAACAGGGGCTCAGAGATGTGAAATGATTTAACCCTGGTCGCCCAGCTAGTATTTAACAGTGGTAGAGTTTGCGCTCTTGATCCCTGGGTTGGGACTGTGTTCTTCAGGGAAAGGGAACCGGGGGAGCCCGCACACCTGCTCGCTCCTTCTCTCCACGCCCGGGTGCCCTCCTTTCAAATTCCCCGCGCTGCTCCTTGAGGACCCCGCCCACTCCGTGCCAGCTTTCTCCCGCCTGCCCGTCTGGAACGCAGCTGGCGATTGGCCGGGATCCCTACCGTGGTCCCGCCCCCTCCTTACGGGGTTTCCGATTGGAGGAGGCCGCTCAGCTCCGCCCCTCGGCGGCTTGAGCAGCCAGAAGCGAGCATGGCGGCCGCGGGGGCCCCAGCTACAGATATAGGTGCGGTGGGATTCGACTGGAGGCTTGTGGCTCGCGGATTCCAAGGGAAGAATGCGAGGGTGGGGATGGCGGTGCACGAGAGGTCCCGTCGCCGGGGTGGGGGTGGGGTCATCTCAGACTTGGGCCGAAGCTCCTCGGACCGGGATTTTTACGAACGCAGGCCGGGGGCCTCTGAGCCCCAGTTACGCGGTCTCCTTCGCGTCGGGGGTTGGGCCGGCCTCTGAGCCCCCTGCCGGCGTCTCAGTCGCTTCCTCGTACCCCCAGAGGTGATCCGGGGCAAGCGCGCCGCCCTCTTCTTCGCCGCAGTGGCCATTGTGCTGGGGCTGCCGCTCTGGTGGAAGACCACGGAGACCTACCGGGCCCCGTTGCCCTACTCCCAGATCAGTGGACTGAATGCCCTGCAGGTGAGACCCCGGCGTGTGTGTGGGGAGGGGACACCAGAGAACAACCCACTGGTAAGGTGAAGGCTCGGCTGACGGCGCTGACTCCTCTGCCCGCAGCTCCGGCTCATGGTGCCCGTCACTGTCGTTTTTACCCGGGAGTCAGTTCCCCTGGAAGACCAGGAGAAGTTACCCTTCACCGTTGTGCATGAGAGAGAGATCCCGCTGAAATGTGAGTTCCTGGGGGGCTAGGCTGGCCTTCGGGTCTGAGCTTAGTCCAGAGACGGATTGGGTAAGAAGTCTGGGTGACCCATACAGGTTAGTTAAAAGCCCCCTCTGAAGAAACAGTGTGCTTGGTTAGAAGAAAAGTAGCTTTAAATTCACAATCCAACATTAATAAGTCCCTTTCATTCATAGAATAGTTCTAACTCATCAGTAGCAGTGAGGCTCATCTGAGAATGGGGAAGGAAATGGGATGTCATGGAAAGAACACAGGTTTTGAAGTCAAACTGTATTGTATACAGGCCCTATACAGCTGAACATGAAACACTTTTCTTGAGTGTTAGGCATTTTTCTTAGATGCCGGGAATTTGGGGATGAATAAGAATTGATAACCAGAGAGAGAGATTTAGATAAAGAAATTACAGTAGAATATACAAGAAACAGGGATAGCGCTTAAGTAGCATTTAATTGTCTGGGTAGAAAGAAAAACAGAAGGTTTCGAGGTATGTCATTTTTAAGCCAGATTTTTAAAGAATGTGTAAGTATTAAGGTTAGAAAGGGAGGGAATTCCAAGCAAAGGAACTAACATGAGCTAGTAAAAATGATAGCTAGTATTAGCTTTTGCTCCCAGTGTGCCAAAAACTTAGTGAAGCACTTTACACATGCTGCCTCATTTAAGCCTCTCTAACATTATGATCTCAAATTTTATAAATGATGAAACTGAGGCTTAGAGAGTGTAACTTGTTCAAGATCACACAACTAGTAAGAGGTGGAACTGAGGTTTAAACCCAGACTTGATTCCAGTGTTCAAGCTTTTACCCAGTAGTCAATAATACTGCCTCCTATGCAGAAGCATGGAGGGGTAAGTCAGCATGCTGGGGAATCTCTGAGCAGTAGTGTCTTACTGGAACATGAAGTAAATGATTTGGAGTAAATGGAGATGTAGGCTGGGCCCAGATAATGGAATGCCTGGGTGCTCTTTACTTTCTAGGTCTTTAACCTTGGTTAGTACATTAAAAAAAAAATCCTCCTTCGTATGATTCAACCTAATGTACACACACATAATATTTGTTTTTTTAAGTGAAATTTGGATCATACTTCACATATTGGTTTCCCCATTTCTCATGGACCTCTTCATATTTTGACATAGTGTTCAGTAATATTGATATACTATGGAGGTCATAGAGTAGAACAGCCAAGCATATGGAATTTGGCATCAGAGA
>PVKY010014697.1:0-10450 GCA_004027775.1 Bradypus variegatus | reverse complement strand
ATCCAAGGAGACATCCAGGAAGGGACTTGCACAGGATGGCAGGGATGGCTGGGGACAGGGGAGGAAGGCGAGACTGTGCAGCTGTCAGCTGGACCGGCACGCCACAAAGGGCTGGAAGCTGGAAACTGCAAGCCCTGTGCAGCCAGTGTAAGGGATCCCCCAGATGCTGACGTGGGTCTGTGACTCACCCCTGCCCTGCGGTAGCTGGGAGGGCTGGGATGAATCACTGTGATTCTCAGAGTCTTTGTGTCCCCTTCTATAAAACTGAGGAAGACTTAGCTCCACCCCAGAATCGCCAGGAGGATCAGATGAGAGAGTGTGCATGCACATGCTTTGTAAAATCTGGGGCAGATGATAGTCATTTGGGTACGTGCTTCCTTAAGAGGGTGGACATCTGTGCTTGGGTGCTCAAAAGGCTACCAGAACCCCTGTCCCCCACCCCACCCCTCAGCACAGCACAATCCTGGAAATAGGAGAGAAAGAAAAAGGCTGCCATTTCCAGTGGTCTTGATACTCTAAATAATACTAATAATGTGGTTTGTGTGTGTGTGTGTGTGTGTGCTCTTCTCAGCACATTTGGGGGTGCCCTCTAGCAACAGAGGGAAAGGATTTCTCACCAATTCCATTCTCCTCGTATTACTGACTAGCACCATGCTCAGGCTACGGGAGATGGATATCAAAGAGCCACACGCCTAATCTGTGAGCAGCTCGCATTCTGATTGGGGTGCAGATCCATCAACAGCCTGGCAGCTCTGAGCAAGTCATCTTGCTTCCATGCACCTCAGTTTTCTCATCTGTGAAATGGGGAGCATACCCCCAACCTCACGTGGCTGCTCAAATGTTCATCAAGTATGTAGATGTGAAAGAACTCATCAGGCCCTTGCCCAGGAATTATGGATTAGGAATTAGGAATTATTAGGAATCATGGATTATGGCCGTTCGCTCTGTACTCACGGTCTCCCCAGACCCAGGAAGCACAGGGTAAACACCCACCAACCATCACATCCTGGCAAACACCAGGGCACTCAAGTCGGCAAAAGGTGGCCAAGAATATCAAAGACTATCTTGAAGAGGAATAAAAGTAGAGGTCAGGTACTGGATATTGAGATTACTTGCAGCTGCAACTCTTAAGTCAGATGGTGTTGGCACAAAGATAGACAAATAGATCGATGGAACAGAACAGAATCCAGAAGCAGACCCACCCTCTATGGCACCTGATTAATGACAAAGGAGGCATCACACAGTGATGGAGGGAGAACAGCCTTCTCAGTTGACAGGACTGGTCTCATTGGATTCTCAAATGAGAAAAATATATAATCTCGACTTAGTTCACACAATACAAAAAAACTCAATTTTAGGAAGGTGGCAGATCTAAATATGAAAGGTAAAACAATAAAACTTTTAGATGAAAATAAAGGAAAATATCTTTATGATCTTAAGGTAGGCAAAGTTTTCTTAAACAGGACATAAAAAGCAAAATCCATAAAGGAAAAGATAAACAATCAAACTATATCAAAATTAAGAATGTCTGCTAAAGGGGTCAAAGCACATTAGGATAGTGAAAAGGCCAGTCACAGAAAGGGAGAAAATATTTGTAATACATATAACTGTACTGATAGCCAGAATATATAAAAAAAACACCTACAAATTGATAAGAAAAACAGACACCCAATAGGAAAGTAAGGAAAAGATTTCAATGACATTTCATGAATGAATATACCCAAATGTAAAAAAGGTGTTTTAATGCATTAGTCATCAGGGAAATGAGAAATAAAACCACAATGCAACCGTACTACCCTCCCACCAGAATGGCTAAACTTTAAACTGACAATACCAAGTGTTGTCTAGGACATGGAGCTACTAGAACTCTCATACCCAGCTGGGAGAAGTGGAAAACTGTGTGGCAGTATCTACTACAGCTCACTATGTGCATGATTTATGTCCCAACGATTCCACTCCCAGTATTCACCCAACAGAAGTGTGTATATATATCTACTAAAGACATGTATAAGAATGTGCCTAGCAGCATAGCTAAAATCTGTCCCTCAGTAGTAGAACAATAAATAGCTTGTGGTACATTCCTGCAGTGGACTGCTTTATAGCACTGACAATGAATAAACTGCTGCTCCACATCAAAATAAGGATGATACTACGGGCTGAATTGTGCTCACTAAAAATGACATGTCTGGTCCTCACCCCTGTCCCGTCAATGTGACCTTCTTTGGAAGTAGGGCCATTAAGTTAAAATGAGGCCAGACTGGATTAGGGGAGCCATTATCCAATGTGACTGGGGTCTATGTAAGAAGAGGAAATCTGAACAGACAGACACAGAGGGATGACGGCTGTGTGAGGAAGGAGGCAGAAGCATCTATAAGCCAAGGAAACCCTGGGGCCACCAGAAGCCAAGACACTGGTAAGAAAGGTCTCAGAGAGGCATGGCCCTGTTGACACCTGGATTCAGACTCCAGCCTCCAGAACCATGAGACGAGGTTGTTTTAAGTCACCCAGTTTGTGGTACTTTGTTAGAGCAGCCATTTTAGGAAACCAAGATAGACAAATGTCACTAATAATAACATGTGGCGGGAAAGAAGCCGTTATATGAGAAACTATTGCACAATCCCATTTGTATAAAGATCAGAAACAGGGAGACTAGGCCTGATGTCAGCAATCAGGATAAGGGTTAGCTCCTTTGGAGAGGTGGGTTTGATGGTGGGGCTGGGGTGTGCTCTGGGGGGTATGAAGGAGATTCCAGAGGGGCGCCCTGGGTTCTGCCTCTTGCTGAGGGTGCTGGTTGCGAGGATGTGTTCACTTGTGAAAATTCATTGAGCTGCATGCTTGTGACTCAGGCATTTTTCTGCATGCAGGTTAGTTTTCATTAGAAAAAGTTTATTAATTAAATATGAAGAATTCTCTATACATACAAAGCACAGAGTGCACCAGAGGTGCCAAGTAGGAAGAGATGTAGCACTAAAGGGCATTGGCATGGTGCCCACTGCAGGTCAAATCCTACCTTAAGAGCTTTATACACTTAACCCTTTAATCTAGTCCTCATGGCAACTCTAGGAGATGGGTAATGCTATTAAGTCTGGTTTTCTTTTGGAGAAACTGAGGCACAAGAAAGTGAAATAATTCACCCAAAGCTGAGCTGGACTTTGAACCCAGGTCATCAGGCCAGTCTTACTGACTGTTAGCCAAATCAAGGAAGACTCCTTGGAGGAGGTGACACTTGAGCTGGGCCTAGAAGAGATAAGATGATTTCAAGAGGACAGGATGGTGTGCATTTTCAGCAGAAACAGGACAAGGAGAAGCTTTGGAATGAAACATCAGTGTACTGTTCTCTATTTTCTAGGAAAGTCATATTGGGGAAAACCTCATGTTCCCAAAATGAGGGTGCCTGGAGGTCTGACTTGAGTCTCTCCAGTGCCTGGACCATTGATTGAAAAGTGGTGTTCAAGCTGAGCATGAAGCTTTGGAATGGCCATCTGAACTCTGTATAATGCAACACCCCCGAGAGAATTCTCTACCTTCACAGTTTTGAATCTGTCCTCTGACAGGGGGCTATTAGACAGGTGCCATACTCTACCTTTACTGATAACCTGAGAGCAAGACATTATTCTTCCCGGTGTATAGATGAGAAGAAAGACCCAAACCAAAGAGGGGAGGAGACCCAGGGCTGGTCCACCCTCATGTGCCTGGGTCTTGCTGCCTGTGGTTCCCTTGATGGGCGGGTGCTGTTCTGGGCATACAGGAGGGCACACCTCATGGCAGAGACTAACTTCCTTCCTTTTCAAGTGAGTTGAGGACGATCAGATCATGGTGTTCAACTCATGGAATGGGAGAGCCAGAAAGAACCTTGGGGATAAGCTCCCCAAACTTTGTAGGTGTAGGTTCTCACCAGGAAGGGACAGTCTAAGATCACACAACAAATTATCTGAGTCCAGAATTCAGGACCCCGATTCCTGAATTTCTAATCCAGTTCCCAAGTTATGGCCCCAGACCAGCAGCAGTGGCACCACCTGGAAGCTCCTTAGAACTGCAAATTATCAGGTCCCACCTCAGACCTAAAGAATCAGAAACTCAGGGGTGGGACGCAGCTATCCATGTTCTAATGAGCCCTGTAGATTAAGGTTTGAGAACCCCAGTTCTAACTCATCTCCCATTTATTGGGATATAAAAGGGTCACACTAGGTTCAGAGCCTCAGATTTTTGTGGCCAACATTTATGGAGCATCTTCCAGACCTTACCATGAGGAGGTCCCCTTAGGAGAATAAGGTGACAGAGAATTATTTGCATGTAACCAAACCGGAATCTGGGGCCCAGAAAGGTTGAGTTACTTACCCAAGACCACTCAGCACACAACTTGGTGGAACCAGGATTCCAGCCATGCCTGTCTATCTCCAAGGTCTATGACTGCCCACCTTGCTGCTCCTGAAGTCACCTGCATGCAGCATGCAGTCCTGACATAATCAACCCAGAGGAAAGTCCCTGCCTGGGCCATGCCTTCTCCCATTGCCCACCTACTCTGCATTGACAATTGGGAGCTTGGAAAACATTAAGTCCTATCATGCTGGAGCTAAGAGACCTTGAACATCTCAGTAAAACCAGTCCATCCACATATCAAGATCTTCTACATGCTGGGAACTTTTCCATACACCGTGGGGACCACAGGTGGAATTCAGACCCCAATCCGTGCCCTAAAGCAGCTCACAAGCAACTTGGACTGACGAGAGTTCGAAGCTCATCACCAAGGAGCTTTGCAAGAAGAAAGGGAGGTGAGAGGAATTCGTTCTGCCTAGGATGCTCTGGGCTGGCCTTTTGCAGGAGCTGGGGGCAGCAGGTCACTGAGGGACAGGCAGGCAGGACTCAGCAGGCCACTGGGTGCTGGGTGGTGCTGGAAGAGGGACCATATGAGAAGCACACAGAGCAAGGGAAGGAGTGAGACTAGGTTTGCAAATATGGTCAGAAAGGGAAGGCAGATGGAGCAGAGGGGAGAGGGAAAGCTAGAACAAGAGAGCAAGGTCAAGTTGGCTAAGGAATTTGGATTTAGTTCTGTTGAGTCAAGCGGAGCTACAGAAGTTGCAGAACTGGGGGTAGAAAGGGGAGTGGCATGGTTGGTCTGGCCTCAGGGGCAGGGAGAACAGCTGGGCTCTCCATCAATTCTTCCCAACCCTGTCCCTGGAGCAGACAGGATAGAGTGGGGGCAGAGAGTGTGGCCAGGGTTGGATAGTTCACAGTAGGAGTCACATTCAAAATATTCACCAACCAGAATGGCACAGGCTCTGGCCAATCTGAATCAACACTGGCCATAAACAACAGGCACAGTAGTACCGATGCCCACCCCGTGGCCCCAGCCCCAATTTACTCCAGAGGCTGCCCTTAGCTCAACCTGCCCAAATGGCTCCCCAGGACCTTAACACTTTTCCCCGATGCAGTTAATCTAAGACACTCTCAGTCTGTCCCAGGTGGATCATGCCCTCTTCATGGGCACTGTAGGGTGGGCTCCCCAACTGCACACTGCTGGGGCATGTGCCAGAAGGCTGCGGGCATAGCTGTTCACACCTGCAAAAGCATCGCCCTAAGAGTCAGGAGCAAACCAGACCAGAGGCCGCCCAGTGACAAGCATGAAGCATGTCGGGCGACTAGACTTTTTTTAATGTTTGAGGATCCGTCAAAGGTTTTTAATTAGAGTTAAGCAGATCACGAGGGAGCCTGGGCCTCCCCAGCCTGTCACTGTGAGATTAGTTCTGGCTGAATGGTGGGCGGTGGGTGGTGGGTATGCGACCTCATTCAGAAGATTGTTTTGGGGAACCCAACACGTTGACGTTCTCTGGACTCAATTTCCCAGCTTCCAGGTTGGGGAGAGGACTCAAACCTAAGAGATGAAAGTGGGACCAGCTTCTGCAAAGGGCTGAAAGGAAGGAAGGAGAGGGGTGTCCCGGAAAGTGAGCCTGAGGGCCAACTGTGGGGGAGGTGGGAATTGGAGGGGTTCCTGAACTTTCCAGGCATTCTCCTTTCCAGGGATCGAAGCCCAGAAGAGTCCACTCCAAGCCAGGGCTCAACCAGCCCAGGAGAGGGCCCCAGCATGTGCCCTCCACCTGGTGACAGGCCAGTCCCCAGCGCCGAGGGACACCCGCTGGAGGAGACCGAGGAGGGCTCGGCGCCCGGGCCAGGCCAGGCTTGCCTGGGAAGGAAGGAGGGGTTCTCACAGGCAGAACGCAGAAGGCCACGCGGGGAGCTGGCTCCGCTGCATCGGGGCTGCTCTGCGGCTGCAAGATCGTCCACGGTGCAAGCCTGAGCCCCGGTCATGGCTGACTTGACTCCACCTCGGAATATTTGATAGGGTTCACCTATCGCTCTCACTCTCCCTTGAATCATGACAAAAGGAAAGTATTTATTACGGGGCAGACAGGGCCCTGGGGCGAGAGCCCGTCATCTCTGATTTGCCTGTTAGCTCAGGCTGTGGAATTAAATGCAGTTTTGTTTTTATCTATTTGCATGGAAGCTTTCCAGAGAAAACAACAATTTTAGTGACCTGCACACTTTGTATCATATTAATTAGGTTTGAAAACTCATATATTGTTTTCATAAGGGCTATTACATTTTCTCTAATTAAATTAAGGGAAAAATAAGGATGCACGGCAATAATATTTATTATTAATACCAGACTCCAGAGGCGCCCGGCAAGTTAAATTGGAGGTAAAAACCTTGAAGACAAGCCTGAACTTCAAAACAACGTGGTCTATTCCAGGTTTTCAGCAAGTCATTACTCTGAACGGTTTGGAAAAATAGAAAGTGAAAAAACGAACCCATTTGGAAGCAAACAGGCTTCTGGTCCCGGTTCACACGGAGTTTCTGGGACATTTACTACTATTCCATTTCAGCAGTTTTACCAAAATTGCAGCAACTGTACTCCAAGGAGAGCACTGGACTTGAGTTTCACGTGGATTCAAAGGTTGCAGCCGGCTGTGATCCTAGTCCTGCCAGAAATGGGTTTCCTCTGCAAGGGCCCCCTTTTGATGACAGCGAGTCAGGCTGCAGAGCAAAGGAAGTGGTCCTTTGGGAGAAAACGTGTCACGTTTGAGGGCAAGCTGGTAGCATGGAAAGAAAATGGGACAGAGATGGGAAGCCCCCAGGCCAGTCTGTATCCATAACAAAGGCAGGTCCCTTTGGGGAACTGGGTGGAGGTCAGGAAATGGATGTTACTGGGGCCACACACCTCACATCCATTTCCCTTTCCCAATGGCACCCTGATTTCTTTTGGGGGCATCTCCTTGGAGTGCAGCCTTGGTGGGGGGGCAGTGTCCTGGCGTCTGCCCAGGTGAGTCACCAGAGGGCCCTCTGCCATCCTTTCTCTCCCTGGCCTTGCTGCCAAGCTGCACTCTCTCCTGGGTCTTTAACCCCAGGTGGACTCAAGGATGAAGAAACTGGTTGGAATTCACTCATTCTCCGGGGCAGCAGCTCAGCATGACTGCTGTGTTGGTTCCCGCTGCCAGCAATGCCCCGCGGGACAGCCCCACTCCTGTCTGTTCCAAGCTAGTTCCTTGGCTTTCCATGTGCTACTGTGGATTCCCACATCTTTCCCTTTCTTCCTGGGTAGGCACAGTCCATTTCCATTGCTTTCTACCAAAGATCTCCAGCTGTCACGGTAGTTTCTGCACTAAACGTGGGGGAAGCGTGGGGCTTGCAGAGTAGCCGACGGAGACCTGGAAGCCTCTTGGGTGGAGCCTGTGACTCTGTTGGTCTGGTTTAGGGGAGGAGCACTGTATTAGGAGTCTGGGGTGCTGCCTGGAGTGCTGGCTTTTCCACTGCGCCCCAGTGGGAGATCGTGAGCAGTCACTTTTCTTTCTGGACTTCATCTATAAGATGAGGAGTTTGGAATACGATGGTGATCACAATAATAATAACAGGTATATTTTTTGGCTGCTGTTTTATAGCTGCCGGGCACTGTGCTGAGGGCTGAACGTGCATTAGCTCATTCAATCCCCACAGTAACCCTTGAAACAAGACACTGTGATACTCCCTGCTGAAGAGATGAAGAAACCTGTATCTGAGGTCACACTGCCAAGAAGTGATGGAATGGGGGCCTGAGGCCAAGACTGCCTGGGCCCATCCTATGATGGTTTCCAAAGACCATCGGGTTAACTGAATGTCCTGGTTCACCCAGGACTGAGGAGGCTCCCAGGACATGAGACTTTCAGGGCTAAGACGAGAACAGTCCCAGACAAACTGGGACAGTTGGTCACCCTGCAAAAAAACCTTCCAGCCTGCGTGCTCTGTGGTCTTGGAACAGAGTGGAATTTGGGAAGTTGCACTGGGGGAGCGCTGGAAAGCAGTGAGCCCATGCTAATGGTTTTCAAGCCTCAGAGCAAAAGCTAAACCCAAATGGGGTTTCAGATGCCACCTTCAATTGCCACTGAACCCCGTTCTATTTAGTTTGCATCCTCCACTGGGAGAAGAATGCCAGAGCTCTTCCAGCAAACTCCTGGTTGAATCAGCCAAGCCCTCAATCATTTTGCAAGTGGCCCTTCATCCTACGTTCCTGTCCCTGGGACACACCGAGACCAATTGTAACAGCTGCCTCCTCCATCTAACACCAATATTTCCAATTTGAGAACACTTGGCGCCTGAAAATGCTCCATGTAATTTAAGAAATTGAATACTGTTTTCCAACTGGCTCATGCTACACTAGTCCCCTCTGAGACCCCAAAGGCAGGATGGTTAGACTCTGGCTCTGTCATTTGCCCCCTGTATCACTGAATCACTCACCCATTGATTTATTGATCCACCAGACATCTATTGAGCACCTACTGTGTGCAGATCACTGAGATAAGGACTAGGGGACCAGAGAGAAACATTCTGACCGGGGGTTGGGTAACCAGGCCTCCACCCAACCAACTCTGAAGTAAGACAGCAGTGGTAAGATCTATATCACAGAGACCCAGGTGTGGAGAGTAAGGAGGGGGAGAAGAATTGGGGAATCAGGTATTACAAAGCAGTAGGTGATTAGCCATGACCTTCTCCGGCGACAGCTGGTTTCCTGCCATATTGTCCTCATTTCACTGTCCCCAATGCCTTCTCTGGCTCTCGACACATGGTGGGTGCAGAAAATGTGCTGTGGCTGCCAGAACCTTGATGCAACCGAGAAGACCCGTAAAACCAGGGAAAACTTTGCAGAATCAGAGAATCCTTTTATAATATGATTTGTCATCCTTACCCAACCCTCAAGGATAGCACTGACTACATTTCAATTTCTTCCTTTCTTTATGTTGGGTTTTCTAAAAACAGAGCCTGTCTATTAAATCAGGTTGCTACCAGGCCAATCTGATAAAAGCAGGAGAATTCAGCCTCCTATTGGCACTAGGAAGTAAGAACAGAATAAGAGTATGTCAGAAATGTAAGCAAATGTTAGAAAAATATCAGCCATGCCAAGGATCACTGACCATTTTCTTTAAAAATAAGAGGAGAACTTAACAGGTAACGGAAAGACCGCTGGCGTGGAGATCAGGAAACCCAGGTTCCAAGAAGAAAAAAAAAAGAACCAGAATTGATGACTTTGGGTTTTCACAGCAAGGTAAATAGCTGAATGGTGGGCGGTGGGCGGTGGGTGGTGGGTATGCGACCTCATTCAGAAGATTGTCTTCAGGAATCCAACACATTGACTTTTTCTGGCCACAATTTCAATGGGGATTTTAATACACACGGAGGACTAAATACACAACTTTATCTCCTCTCTCTCCCAAATACCCTTTAAAGTGACAGTAAAGGAATAACAAAGGTTTATGTTCCCACAAAGACCAAGGGAATTGAGGGGTAGGGGGTAGGCCCCAGAAGACAAGAGTTGACCAGAAACATGGGGCAGACAATAGTTACTGACTTAGCAGGGCAGTGTCTGCAGTGGGGGAGGCCAGCCTCAAGAAGCAAGCTGATCCAGGAACCAGAAACCCCCAAAGACTCCGAGCTGGAGGCTGCGGGTATCTCAGAGGGCTGGAGAGTAAGTGTGAACTGGAACAAGAAGATTGGCCTGGAAGCCATATAAAGAGAAGTTAGACTCCCAGCAACCCGTCCCTATCATGCTCAGCTGCGTGGTGCCCCCCCAGTGCTGGCAGAAGAACAAAGCTGCATCTCTGAAGGACTGAACCAATGACACCAGGTATGGCCAAGGGTAGGGTGGGTGCCATATTGAAAACAGGAGATTAAGAGTGAACATCCTAAACGGTGGGGGCCCTGACCCTGTCCCGCTAGGCTTCCAGAACACAGGCAGTCAGCTTTATCCTCCACAGGCACAAGCCTGGAGAAGACTCCTCTGTGGAAACTGACTAATCTGAGAAATAAAGAACAAACTATTCACATTTGAGCAACGTTCAATGAAACAGTTGTTAGCTCTGTAAAGAGATCCACCAGTCAACAAGCCCCACCCCAGCAATCCAGAGTTGCCAATCAGCTTTTTAGT
>PVKY010014696.1:0-10470 GCA_004027775.1 Bradypus variegatus | reverse complement strand
GGGGGATCCAGTGGCCGGCTGGATTTCCGGGATCAGAAACCTTGTCTGAGCCTTTCTCCCCTTTCCTGCCCAGATCTACAATGGGACCCTCAAGCGAGAGCCTGACAACAGGCGCTTCAGCTCCTACAGCCAGGTGGAGAACTGGGGCCGGCAGTACCCCCGGGGCAGCTGTGCCACCACCGGTGCGGGCAGCGACATCTGCTTCATGCAGAAAATCAAGGCCAGCCGCAGCGAGCCCGACCTCTACTGTGACCCACGGGGCACCCTGCGCAAGGGCACGCTGGGCAGCAAGAGCCACAAGACCACCCAGAACCGCTATAGCTTCTACAGCACCTGCAGTGGCCAGAAGGCCATCAAGAAGTGCCCTGTGCACCCACCCTCCTGCACCCCCAAGCCGGACCCAGTGTATGTCCCACCCATGTCCTGCAACAAGGACCTGTCCTTTGGCCACTCCAGAGCCAGCTCCAAGTGAGTGCTGCTAAACTAATCTGGGGTCGGGGGCTGGGGGCCGGGGCAGGGCTGGGGGCTGGGGCAGGTGGGAGGCAAGCCATTGGATGGGTGCCTTCTGTCAGAGGATCTCCTTGGGATGGTGAGAAAGGCACAGCCTCTGTCCTCAGGGAGTCAGTAGTCCATGCCCTTGGGGAGTCACTGACCTCAGGGAATTTGCAGTGTGAAAGGGGAGCATCACCAAGACAGTAACATAAATGGACTGAATATGTAGATTTTAAAGGATCACAGATTATGAGCAGAGTAAGAAGCCAGAGGGTCTCAAAATGGCCCCCAGACTAGCATCATTTCCCAGGGATTTGTTAGAAACACTAATTCTCAGGCTGCACAGACTTACTGACTCAGAAACACGGGGAGAGGGGCCCAGCAACATGAGTGTTAACAAGCCGTCCAGGTGAATGTAATTCAGGCCAGTGACAGAACCTCCAGTAGTGGGCGTGTAGCTCTCCACCCACGTTCTGAATGAGCCAACGACTGTGCCTTAGCGTGGATGATGGGAAAGGGGGGCCACGCTCCATGATATATGATGGGTGATTCTAAAAGACAAATAGGACAGCTAGACATAAAAGCTGAGGAACGGGCACAAATCCTATCCTGAGGGACACTGGCCTGCCCTCCAGGGCTCGGAGTCCCATGAACCTTCAAACTGTCTTTTTTTTTAAGTTTTATTGTGGTGATATAGACACCCCACAACTTCCCATTGTTACCATTTTCAAGTATACAATTCAGTTGTGCTATCAACACCACCACCCATTAACAAAACTTTTCCATCACCCAAACAGTAACTCTGTACCCATTAAGCATTAACTCCCCACTCCCCATCTTCACCCTTGCCCCTAGTAACCTGTAATCTACATTCTGACTCTATGAATTTGCATATTCTTGTGATTTCATATAAGTGGAATCATACAAAATTTATCCTTTTGTGTCTGGCTTATTTCACTCAACATGATGTCTTCAGGGTTCATCCATGCTGTGGCAAGTATCAGAACACCTTAGAGCTAAATAATATACCATTACATGGATAGACCACATTTTGTTTATCCCTTCATCTGTTGATGGACTCTTGGGTTGCTTCCACCTCTTGCCTATTGTGAATAATGCCACTACGAACATTGGTGTACAGGTAACTTATTGAGCTTTTTGCTTTCAGTTCTTTTGGTTATATGACTAAAAGTGGGATTGCTAGGTCATATGGTAGTTCTGTACTGAACTGTCCTTTACCATCACCTAATGATCATTGTTATGCATTGGTTTGGCAAGTACTGACTGAGCATCTACTAAGTGTCAGGCTCTGTGGTCAGTGCAGGGGCTTCAAGCATGAATAAGATGGTCCAGACCTGTGCTGGAACTGCAAGAACTGCATTATTAACTGCTTTTCACAGAGCCCCAGGAGCTTTGCATTCTTTATGGCTAATCTTCCCAACTCCTTTGAGGCAGAGCTAGTGCTCCTCAGGAGGAAACTGAGCACAGAGATGTTCAGTAGCATGCTTGAGGCCACACAGCTGACGCTGCTCCTGGGCTCTTCCCTGCTCATATCATGGTGTTCTCAAAATAAGCAGAACCTGGTTATAAAGCTGGACCTCTCCCAGCTACCTGAAGGCCGTAAGATCTCAGAGACTGATCAGGCTAGCATCAGCCCTGGCTCATTGCCCCGAACCAGAGGCCCTGAAAGAGGACAGGTTGGAGGTGAGATGGGATGGCTGACAGGTAGTTTAGAGGTGATATTTGACTGATGGATGCAGGGTGACTTTCTATCAATTCAGGGCAGAATGCTACTGACCCCAAACTAGGGAGGTCTGCCCCTTGAGTGATTTTTCCGGAAGTGATTTTTTTGGGTTGCCAAAGCTAAAACTACAGATATTTATTGAATACTGGCGATGGTAGGTAAGACATTAGGCTAATAAAATGAAGAGAGGGCTCTCTCTATAAATGTTAGAAGGATATCAAATGAGGTGGGACCACAGAAAGATCTGCCCCCTACCCTCAGGGAACCCTCGGTCTCTGTGGAGAACCAAAACACAGACACATGAAAAAGCTGCCTGTGGATAAATACCATGGGAGCACAAGGGGTTCCTAGAAGAGAAACCTGCCCCCCTTGGGAAGGCTTCACAGAAGAAGTGGGACCTCAGTGGGGCCTGTGGGGTGGTTAGGATCCCCTGGGGAGTGAAGAGAAGGCAGGACATTCTAGACACAGGCTCAGAGCCATTCTGATCAAAACTCAGTGAAGAGTCTACCCTCCCCACTGCGTGCGATCGGACACCCATTGGAGTGAATCTCCCTGGCAACGTGGAATATGACTCCCAAGGAGGAATGTAGACCCGGCATCGTGGGATGGAGAACATCTTCTTGACCAAAAGGGGGATGTGAAAGGAAATGAAATAAGCTTCAGTGGCAGAGAGATTCCAAAAGGAACCGAGAGGTCACTCTGGTGGGCACTCTTGCGCACAATTTAGACAACCCTTTTTAGATTCTAATGAATTGGGGTAGCTGGTGGTAGATACCTGAAACTATCAAACTACAACCCAGAAGCCATGAATCTTGAAGACAATTGTATAAAAATGTAACTTATGAGGGGTGACAATGGGATTGGGAAAGCCATAAGGACCACACTCCCCTTTGTCTAGTTTATGGATGGACGAGTAGAAAAATAGGGGAAGGAAACAAACAAACAAACAGACAAAGGCACCCAGTATTCTTTTTTACTTTGATTGCTCTTTTTCACTTTAATTATTATTCTTGTTATTTTTGTGTGTGTGCTAATGAAGGTGTCAGGGATTGATTTGGGTGATGAATGTACAACTATGTAATCGTACTGTGAACAATCGAATGTATGATTTGTTTTGTATGACTGCGTGGTAACTGACTATATCTCAATAAAATGATTAAAAAAAAAAACGCAGTGAAGAGAGCAGACCTATCAGAGCAGATCCTTGTTGGAGTCCGGGGATTGTGCAGGACACAGGGAAGCCAGAGTACTAGGTTAAAACATGAAATGTCTGGCTTTGTGATTCAGAAAAGGTTGACTATAGCCATTTCATTTGGTTCAATCTAACACATGCCCTTGACTATCAATTGAAGCAGTTTGAATTTGAACCTGCAAAATGGAGACTCCACCGACAATTATGAGCTAGGGAATAACAAGGTAAACAGTTTTGGGACAGCTAATCTGCCTAAAGATGTAGAATGTTGGGTGGGGGAGCTTAGTGAAGAAATCCAGTTGGGGGGCTGTTGCTGCTGCCCCCAGGGGAGTTGATTGTGGTCAGTAGGAAGGTGGTGGCAGTAGAAAGGAATGGATGAAAGGATTTTTGCATAAGAGCAGTCAGCTAGACTATGGATGGATGGATGTGTGGATGGATAGATGGATGGATGGATGGATGGATGGATGGATGGATGGATGGATGGGTGGATGGGTAGATGGACAAATAGACAGGCTCACAGCCATTTTCTTCCGTTTTCCCAATAGCAGGCACAGATGTAAGAGATATGCTGGGTGGGTGGGGAGGTTCCTTTTAGGGAACAGGGCAAAGATGTTTCTCAGTGCAAAGCTAACTTCCCTGCTTGAATATTAACTGGGGCCTCATCACAGTCAGTGTTCTCATGTTCGGGATATCCAATGGGTGAACCTTTTCCCTCCTCTGGAGGAGCTGTTCTACAGGGATATTCTCCAAGTGGGCCTGGGGCTGTCATGTTCTGGTTTTCTGGAGGACAATGTGGCTGTGGCAATTTGAGTTTACAAAGGGGACTTCTGAGCCCTTGCACCAGGGATCCCAGTCCACCCTGTGTAACCCACTCTCACTGCCCCATTCCTCCTAGGATCTGCAGTGAGGACATTGAGTGCAGTGGATTGACCATTCCCAAGGCTGTGCAATACCTGAGCTCCCAGGATGAGAAGTACCAGGCCATCGGTGCCTATTACATCCAGCATACCTGCTTCCAGGATGAGTCTGCCAAGCAACAGGTACACCTTCCTCCCCAGTAGGCCTGGACCAGTTCTAGATGTGTCAGCTTAACCCTGCTCCTAGAGATGGGTAGGAGCATTTGCAATTGGCTCCTTCTCAGCGTGCTCAGCTATCTGGAGAGAAGAGTAGAGCTGAGCACCTTAACCCACTGTGCAGAGCAAAGCCCTCTGGTCTGGTTGAGTGGACCTTGCCCCACAGATGTGGAGCCAGATGTGTTTCCTCCATTGGTCATGGAAGAGACACCTCAGTGACAGCCATGGGTTCAACAGAAATCCCTTTCCTCAAATTCCACTAAAGAACATGACTCTGCACCCCTCAACTCTCTCCTCCCATCCCCCTTCTCTCCGTCCTCCTACCCCCTCTCCTTCTTCTCCCCCCTCCCTCTCCCTCTCTCCACACACACATACACACGCATACACACCATCTCAGGTTTCCTTCTTTCATCAGGCACCTATGGTAGAAAACATGGCCTGTTTGTGCCTCCCAAGCTTGGCTGGAAGGGAGGACACCTATAGACTCTGCAATCTAGCCCAGAGATGTAAATGTATTTCCTGGAGAATCCAAGAGCCGTTTGCATCAAACCAAGGGAGAAAGGATTTCCTTATGTTTTTGTTCTGCTTTAGAATTTTTTAAATGTGTGTATCCATTTTCTCATCTGATCCCCACCACCATCCTCCATAGTGGGAAAAATGGGACTCAGGGAACAAAGTGGTTTGCTAAGGGCCCTCCAGGCCAGATGTGGGGGAGCTGGGATCTGAACCTAAGACTTTTGGCTGCTGATCTAAGTCAGTTTCCATTACCCCACACTGCTTATTGTTTTTAGTTGACCTGGGTGTTTCTAAACTGAAAGTAGATTTTTTTGTTCTGGAAAAAAAAAAATCCGCTTTGACAACTATTAGATCAGCTTCGCTTCCCTTGACCGGGCCGTGTGGCAACCCTTTTCCCACAGGTGTATCAGCTGGGGGGCATCTGCAAGCTGGTGGACCTCCTCCGCAGCCCCAACCAGAATGTCCAGCAGGCCGTGGCTGGGGCCCTGCGCAACCTGGTGTTCAGGAGCACCACCAACAAGCTGGAGACCCGCCGGCAGAACGGGATCCGTGAGGCCGTCAACCTGCTGAGGAGGACCGGAAGCACTGAGATCCAGAAACAACTGACCGGTAAGGACGCCCAGCCATGGAGAGCAAAGGTGGAAAGATGTGCAACACTGCTGACCCCTCAGGGCCGGGCTAGGGCACAGAGGAGCCGATTTGGCCTTAGGCTATTGTCCTGAGAGCCCCATGGCACTGGCTTTGGGCAGGTGAGTGGTGTCCAGGTGGTGAAACTCTGGATAGTGCGGTCAAAGTCTTTTTAAGGATAGAAGGCAAGAGGGTGGGGCTGATGTACAGGCAGGATCCATAGTCAGTAGACTCTGGGATTTGCAGATGATGGGAAAAGTAGAATATTAGGTGTGGATAGGAGTTAACATGTCTAAAGTACCTATCCCGTATCCAGAAAAATATGCTAACTGCTTCAGGAAGGGCGCATGAGAGATTGAAGTCAACACGAAGGCTTCAAATTGGATTGAGAAGATGAGACCAAGTAGAGAGTAACATGAATAAGCATTTCTGGAATAACTTTCAGATGGATAGTAGAGAACATTAAAAGATTCTCAGTGCTAATGTGTATAGTAAAAACCATTGATCAAGCACATTTTTTGATCACCTTCCACATGCGTAATTTTGACCTAGAGAACTCAAAGATGCTCTCTGCCCTCAAAGAACTGGCAGTCTAGTTGGAATGCTGAGAGATGGGATCATGAAACAATTGGATGGTGCACCTGGGGGGGTGATGTTTCAGTTGGGCCCCTTTGCTAGAGCCCAGGCTGGGGGTGGGGGTGGAACTGGGGCTCCTGGGGTCTTCATGAGCCTGGCATGCACACGGTTGGCTATGCACGACCCCCAGGGCTGCTCTGGAACCTGTCTTCCACCGACGAGCTGAAGGAGGAGCTCATTACTGATGCTCTGCCTGTCCTGGCCGACCGTGTCATCATCCCCTTCTCTGGCTGGTGTGACGGCAACAGCAACATGTCCCGGGAAGTGGTGGATCCCGAGGTCTTCTTTAATGCCACTGGCTGCTTGAGGTGAGAGAAGAAGGCAGACAGGGTCTTCCTGCCCCAGCCCTAGACCCTTCCCCCAGACAGCCCCATCTCAGCCAACATTTAGCCAGGCTGGAAAGCATAACAGAAGCTGGGGTTGACCCTCCTGGGCAGGCTGTAAGACGTGGTGGGTCCCAGGCATCCCTAACCTCCCTGAGCCTGGGTAAGGCTTAGGACCCCAGGACTTTTGGAGGGAACACAGAGGACATCAGTCAGGAATCTAAGAGTGGAAAGGCCTGGATCAAATATTCAAATTGGTTCAGCCATTTCCCCCTCCTCCAGTGGCCCGAAAATGCATTTCTTGTACTCTCATGGACAGTGTTCTTTTCGACAAAAGTCTACTGATTGGCTGCTAATGAGTCACTTCCCAGCTGTGGTGTTAAAACCATTTGCCATATTCATCAGCCTGAAGATGGCACTTCTTTGCCCAAAGTTTCCTGAGTTCCATACCAAGGTGTGGCAAGTCCCTTTGGAGCTGTTAAGGGAGGGAATCGGGGTGTGCTCATTCCTAGGAGCAGAGGTTTACAAGCCGGGAGGGAGGCACAGAGGTGGCGAGTAGTGTGCTGGTACGGAGGGTGGAGGAAGCTCCCCTTTAGAATCACCCCTTCCCCAATCCTGAGAATGCCCCCTGCAGAGAAAGGGTATGGTTGGCATATGCTTTTGTCTCGACCTGAGCTCCTCCCCAAAGCCTCCCTACCAGCTTCCAGTGGGAGCCTCCAGGGAGCAGGGAGCTGGGGAGCTGAGATGCCTGTGTAATTAAGGACTTTATGAGACTGCAGGGCTGCTGGGAGGAAGGGCAGCCACACCCACCTGCACCAGGCAGACGGGCCCAGATTGCTTGGGCATGAGCCTGCCTCTGGGGGAAGAACCCGGCCTCGGTGGGAGGTTGCATCTGGACCCCAGCCAAGCCCCATGTTGGCCCCACTCTCATCCAGCACCTGCCCCCAGCACCCCACAGAGCTTCCTCACAGAAAGAAAATGAAGAGATGGGAGAGAAGCTTCCAGGCACTGTCCACAGGTGCCCACTAGTGGCGAGGTGTATGCCCTGGCCTGCCAGCTGCACTGGAGGCCTTGGCAGTCATAAAAGTGACAGACCAGGGGACTGGGTGGGTAAGAGAGAAGGGTAGAAAAGAACTATGTTCAAACAGGACCCCATCTCAGCCTCTGCCAGGGCTGGGCAGAATTGAACTAAATGATTTTCTTTTCTTCCATCTTCCTCATTTCCTTTTCCTTCTCCACTCCTTCTCTTTCTTCTCTTCCTTCTTCCTTCCTCCCTCCCTCCCGCCTCCTACCACACCTCTAACATCCACCCCATCCTCCCTGCCTGTGTCCTGCCCCTCCTGTTCTCTTCTCTGCCTGCCCCCCACCATCTTCTCTTCTCCCACCTCTCCCCTCTTTCCCCTTGTCCTCCCACCCGCCCTGCTCGCTCCCTCAGGAACCTGAGCTCAGCTGATGCAGGCCGCCAGACCATGCGAAACTACTCAGGGCTCATTGATTCCCTTATGGCCTACGTTCAGAACTGCGTGGCAGCCAACCGCTGCGATGACAAGGTGAGCGGGCAGCCACCTGGCGGCACCCCACCCCACCCACAGCCCCCCTCGGTCCAGAGCCCATAGGCCCCGGGCCTCGACCCCCTCAGTGAGGGCAGCTCCTCGGATTCCAAGTCCTGTTTTCTCTCCCAGACTCCACAAGTCAGGTCTGCACTTTCTGGGGACCTCTAAGGTATGGCCTGGTCACAGGACTGGAGCACAAGGGCTGGGACAGAGCAGAGGGGATGTCTGGATGCAGAGCACCTTGACCCTTTTCCAGGGTGCCTGAGGCAGACACAGCGGTGCTTAAAGGTGCAGGCTCGGAGCTGGCCTGCCCAGTGCAGATCCTCTCTGCCCCCCTCAGTGGCTGAGCCAATGTCGACACTTGCTTAACCTCTCTGTTCCTCAGTTTCCGCGTCACTCAAATGGAGATGATCGTAATACCTACCTCACGGGCTGCTGTAAGGATTAAATTAGTTAGTAAGTAAAACACATGGAGGAGTGCCTGGCGCAGAGCAAACTCTCAATGAACGTTTGCCACTGTTGGTGCTGCAGATCCTGTCCCAGAGCCCCAGGGGCTGCACGCTGGTGCTGTCTTCCCAGTGTCCAAGCAGCCATGAGCTGGACTTTGGCACGAATGAGCAGAAAGGAAAAAATCGTGGTGTGACGATAAACTGAAAGCTGAGATATTTCCACAGTGGCAGGACCGTGAGCAGCAATGGGACTTTTAGGAACCACCCGAGTAGGAAGACAGTGAGGCCCAGCAGCCCCCAGACCCCCAGGGGACCAGCTAGACACTGCAGGCTCCTGAGTTCTGAGCAAAGTTTTGTCTCCTGCTCCCACCACTGGAAGTGACAAGGCCCTGTGAAGGAGCCTTGTCACACAGCTGCTCAGCCTGGCCCCAGCAGGCAACCAGCTTTCTTTTTCCTCTCTTACAACATATAACCTGGGGCCCTGAAAGTCAGACTCCCTCAAACTCCAGCAGGCCAAACCTTATAAAGAGGATAAATCTGCTGCCCCAGAGCCCAGCCTGGGAGGTTCAACAGAGGAAGATGGCAAAGGTCTGGGACCAGCTGCTCTTGTGTGTTACTGAGTTGAGTTCCAGGCCTCTCTGTATAGATTTTAGATAGTTTGACACTTGTTTTTTCAAAACAATCATCATCACTCTCAATTTTAAACAATATCATAACCCAAAACACCCCAAAGCTCTTATCAGCCCCTGATTATTCATCCCTAGTATAAGCGTAGTATTGATGAGGTATTCCTATTAAATATAGTCTATAATATGCAGTGGGGAGGTTTTCCCATATTCCACTCTGTTGTTAACTCTTTGTAACAGTGTCATACCTTAGAAGTATATTATGCTAGTATTTATATTTGTAGTGCTAATATGTGGGATACATGCCTTTAAACAACCACTTTCGATCATGTTTGCCTTCAATAAGGCACTGATACTTATAATCCCATCAACAAACAATGGGTTTGACACTTGATTTTGAGTATTTGCTATTGGAGGTCATGAAAAGAGGGAATGACAGGGGCAGTGGAGATGAGGTGGCTTTTGAATCCAGAAGATAATGGGACTTTTTTTGAAAGAGTTTATGCCGGGAAGGAAGTCATGTTCTTCTTCCCAAGCTGCCCATCAGCACACTGCCCAGAGAGCATAAGGGGCAGTAGCCACTCTCTGTTGAGTCCTACTATGTGCCAGGCCCCATGATAGATACCTCCATATATCATCTTCACTATACCCCAATGAGATAGGCAATTTTAGCTCCATTTTACAGATGAGGAAACTGAGGCCCAGCAAGGTGAAGCAAGTCCTTCAAGTTTACCCAGCCGGGAAACAATAGAGCTGGGGTTCAAACCCAGGCCCCGGGAAGTGTCACCAGGAGACCTTTCCAGACGAAGGGCTGTGGTGGGTGCCCTGTGCTCACCTCCTCCCGGTGCAGGGTGCTGCCTGGGGTGCCCACCCATCACTATTAGCTAGGGTAGGGAGCAAGCCCGGGAGCCCACCAGGAGCCAGGCAGAGGCTCAGGTGCTGGCTTCTGCTTGGCCCCCAGTCTGTGGAGAACTGCATGTGTATCCTGCACAACCTCTCCTACCGCCTGGACGCAGAGGTGCCCACCCGCTACCGCCAGCTGGAGTACAACGCCCGCAACACCTACACGGACAAGTCCTCCACCGGCTGCTTCAGCAACAAGAGCGACAAGATGATGGTTAGTGCAGCACAGCCGGGGCCGCACCTCACCATGCTCCTCGCCAGGCCCCGGCACCTCATCCACCCTCTCCCTTCTGCATTCCTGGAGCCTGCACCCAGCCCCAGAGGACAAGCCTGACC
>PVKY010014695.1:0-10466 GCA_004027775.1 Bradypus variegatus | reverse complement strand
TGTTTGTGACAACATTAACGCCAATCCAGGTGAGGAAGTCCAACACATCTGCACCTTCCCCCAGCTCCTCAGGGCTGGGTGGTGGGGGAGGCTGTAAATATATTTTTTATTATCTGTCCAAATTACTTTGGAATGTAGCACTATTTCACTTTAGCCTATACTAACCTACCTTATCTCACTTCCTATTCAAAGTTCCATGTAACTGTGGTGTTTGAACAAACTGCTGTAGAGTTGTACTGTTTAGAAAATATAGATCCTGTACCAAATAGACATCTCTTCCCTTGGTCTCATATGGAAGTTGAAGTTTTAAAACACAGTCAATTTCGACCTTAACACTTTGACCCGTTTTGCCCTGGTATGTGAAAGAAGGGGATTGGGGGCCAATTGTGAAAGAAGGGGAGCACACTCTGTCCTCAGTGTTCCTGCAAAAGAAAGTTTTATTCTACTCATTTCTACAGGTTTTTATAGCATACAAGGTAGTTTCCTATCTTTCTGTCTTCAGGTATCTCAGGGAGGGTACATTTTTTTCTAAAGCCATAAAGTGCATTTACATATCTTTAATCTCATGGGACAATTTCTTCAGGGGCTAGACGGGGAAACAATGGGGGTGGGAGACAGGAGCAGGGAAGGAGCCCAGCAAGAGCTTAGAGACTACTCCCTTATCTAAATTGCAGTTGCCTTCAGACATGCGAAGGTTTGGCCTTCTCCTAGCCCAGTGTCCGCCTTCAGACATCCGGGATTTAGGGAGGCCCTGCTCTATCGTTTGCTAAGCCGGGGGCCTTCCGTGCCTCCACAGTCTTAACCAGACCTGCTTCATTCATATCACTAATTGAAGTCTGGGCTTCAAAGTACATATTCTTTTAACAGTTTGAGAAAGTTATCTAGCATGGACAGCAGTTTAATGTAAAGCCTCTATAGTAATGTTTAAGGAAAAATAGAACTGTTTTTGGGATGGGGAATCCTAGAAGGAATATGAATGGGCCTGTGATCTGAACTTGCAAGTGAAATGGGAAGCATCTTAGTGTGCACTGCACCATCCTTTTTTCTGAGGGCCTAGCTCCCACCCCTGTGTAAGCCAATCCTCTCTGGTCCTTGGCCACAGTTCCTATCTGAAATCCTGTTCAGCATGTTACAGAGCTAGTTGTAGAGCCATTCTTATGCACAGAAAGGCAACAGTCAATCTGAAAAGTAAAAATAAAAATGAAATAAAACATTAATAACAATGTATGTAATTTTTGCAAACACAAAATAATCTATTTTTCATGAGTTGAAAAGTTATGGCATTTCATCCTTTTGCTTTACTTGTGTATGTTTAGGGTCAAAATACAAATATTCCATGTTGTCTCAGACTGGTATTTTGTGTTGTGATTACAGCTCCATTTTAATATTAAACAATAAAATGTGTGGTTCATCCAATATGTGACCAAAAATAAGTCCACCTTGTTATTTAAAAAAGTCAAATATTATAATGCATATAATTTCTGGCAATTAACATGTGTTTTATTTTTTAGGCTTCTCTTCAATCCAGAGCACCTGAGTGTTACTTTCCCAGACAAGACAACCCTTATTCAGTCAGCAATACTTATTATTCATCAATGGGTATAACAGCTGACCTCCAGTTCAATACTGGGAATGCCAGAATAAAGCTACCTTCTGTACCCATCTCAGTTCTTCGTGTGGAGGTGAAATATCACAAAAATGATATGCTGCAGTTTAAGGTATGTTTAATGTAAATTATACCAATACTTGACTCATTTGAGATGGGAGTTGGAATAGATTAGGTGCTTCGAGTTTTAATGTAGATATTAAGCCTTGGTTATTGGTTTGCTGACACCCTGATTCTATAAAAATAAAGCTTTTTTTTTTTTGTTAAAAGCTCATAACTAAGAGCTCAACAAATTGAATTCATTTTTACTGATTCTATGAATAATTAAATACATACTGGAGTTTTTTTGTAATCTAAATTCTTGCTAAATAGATAAATAACAATCACTTAGAAGTGAATTATGTTGATCATCCCACTAAAATGATCAAAAAAAAAGATGCTTACTATTTTATTATTTTTAAGGAGTGGTCTGATTTTTCTGGCCAATGCAATAAAATGTACAAAAGAAACAACAACTTTTTCAACGTTTAGAGTTATTAAATATTTACTTAGGAACTGAAAGGGAAGTCATTAATAATCCTATAAGAAATAATGAAAAGGATCAATAAATAAGGCTAAATATAATTTTTAAAGGCTAATTCATTTTAGATCAATTGATGCTTTTAAAGTTTCTTCAATACTTATATCAAGGGAATTTTTTCAAACTTCATAAATTTTGTGTGGAAAGGTAAGCATATAGACATGGTTCAAACTAAAAACAAATGGGTAAAGGTGATCAAACTTACAATTTAACCCATTATGGACTGAAGCTTGTGAAAGAAGGGGAGCACACTCCATCCTCAGTGTTCTTGCAAAAGAAAGTTTTATTCTACTCATTTCTACAGGTTTTTATAGCATACAAGGTAGTTTCCTACGTGACTGTTTTCAGGTATCTCAGGGAGGGTACATTTTTTCTAAAGCCATAAGGTTCATTTACATATCTTTAATCTCAAGGGACAATTTCTTTAGGAGCTAGAGGGGAAACAATGGGGATGGGAGACAGGAGCACAGAAGGAGCCCATCAAGAGCTCAGAGACTATTTATTCCCTTATCTAAATTGCAGTCCCCCTTCAGACATGCAAAGGTTTTGGCCTTCTCCTAGCCCAGTGTCCAACTTCAGACATCTGAGGTTTGGGGAGGCCCTGCTCTATCGTTTGCTAAGCCAGGGGACCCCATCCGTGCCTCCACAGAAGCTGCCTGCCAGTTTATTATAACAGACTGGCTTAAAACCATAAAACAAATTCCCAAATTCCATCTCTCTCTCTCTCTCTCTGACCCTCCCTCTGTTTCTGTCTCTCTGTATATAAATCTAGATACATTTTTATATTATAAATATATATATTATGCTTAGTATTGCATTACACATTTTAGTGAGAAT
Organism: Bradypus variegatus; assembly: GCA_004027775.1. Taxonomy (NCBI): domain Eukaryota; kingdom Metazoa; phylum Chordata; class Mammalia; order Pilosa; family Bradypodidae; genus Bradypus; species Bradypus variegatus. The sequence continues at coordinate 7,443 of PVKY010014695.1, read as the reverse complement.
ATAAAGTAGCATATGAATTCTGAAAAGCAGTTTTCCAAAAGATCTCAAGAAGCCTAAAAATATTCATACTCTCTAGCCTAATACTCTCACTTCTAAGGAATGTTCTGAGGAAAAAATCAAACATGCAAATACATATTAATGAGTATTAATATTAATTGCAGGCTCATACATATAGCAAAAGTATATTGGAATAACTTCAGTGTCTAACCATGAGGGGGTATATAATTTTGGTATGACCCTATAATAGAATATTTAGTTGAAGGTTTTGGTTTTGAAGAGTTTTCATTGCATGGAAAAAAGAGCTGCAAAATATTTTTTACAAAGTACAAAAGCTTAATACTAAATTTGATTCCATTATATATGTGTATATGGATTTTATATACATATATGGTCCATGGATGTAGAATTGGGAATTATATGGACAACAATCCTAAGTATTCTTGTCTGGACCATTTAAATTATATAATGCTATTTAAATATGTCAGTAATAAGAGCAAACCATATCTATTTCCATTATGTCTCTAAATAGATTTATGATCCTCAAAATAAGAGATATGAAGTGCCAGTACCTTTAAACATTCCAACTAATCCAATAAGTTCTTATGAAGACAGACTTTATGATGTTGAAATCAAGGAAAATCCTTTTGGTATCCAGATTCGACGGAGAAGCACAGGACGAGTTATGTGAGTAACTGAATAATTTGATATGAAAGTTATCTTGATTTTAGATTAAGTAAGGGAAAGTAATATAATTACTTTCATAGCCTTCTCTGAGCTGTCGTAGCATCCCACTAAAAGTAATTTTAGTTGTGTTAAATAATTTGGTCTATTTTTAATGTTTCTAAGCAAATATTTAGTGTTTCAGTGAGACTATCATAAAGGATTGATCTAAAATTTCATTTATACTTTGTATATGCTTGATTTCATTACTAAATATTAGATTTATTCTTCTAATGGCTCCAAAGGGCAGGAAATGGAAAGCTTTCAATTTCTAGAAATATGTCATTGAGTCATTTATAATATCACTGATTTTCAGATGATCTAAGAAAGAACTGTAATTATTATTGTGACACTATTCTGTATATATTTTATAAGAATAGAAGTGGTTTTTGCTTGTTTGTTTGTTTCCAGTTGGGATTCTCATCTACCTGGATTTACTTTTAATGACCAGTTCATTCAAATATCTACTCGCCTGCCATCAAAATATATATATGGATTTGGGGAAGCAGAACACACAGAATTTAAGCGAGATATGAACTGGCATACTTGGGGAATGTTCACAAGAGACCAGCCTCCTGGTGTAAGTACCCACATCTGACTACCCATGAGGCAACTCATAAGACCATCATTCGACTCCAAATCATTTCTTCCTAGCCCCTGTTTAAGGAATGAATTAATGCCAAAAGTGTTTCAGAAAGTCTAGAGATCTCCACAGCTGCTATGATGATTCTCTGGGGGGAGAAAAAAAAGTCACCATAATTTCCATATGAAAGTAGAAAAGTGTATGGATAACCACTTGCTTGACTCTAGTGAGAGGTTATAACCTAACTTCTTAACCCTGTCAGTCTCATACAAAGACTAAGCCAATTGAGTTTTCCCTGTCAAACCCAGCTTTACTCTCAGCTTTTAGAAAATAGCTGTCCAGATCCGCTCTGGAAGCCTGGTGAGGGACTCAGCCCTGCACGCTCCCGTCAGAGACCCTTAGACACACACAGCTGTACTCTGACCCAGTGCTGAGTCCAGGCGACCTCCCCCGGGGAACGGTGCCACATCGAAGGGAGATCTGGGGTCGGGGTGGGGGGCCTCCACCTGGGAAGAACGGCATGGTCTGGGGGCGGTTGGCTATGCTGCCGGCCAGCGGGGTGCGGCCCTCACCGGCATGTCCTCCCTCACGGTGCCCGCCGGCCCCTCCAGCATGCAAGGCGCCTCGAGATGCGTGGGAGACCCTCCCTCGGCCTCGCCGCGCAGGACCAAGTGACCATGGCACTGCCCACCGCTGCCCGCTCTGGGACAGCCGGGCCCGAGCCTCGGGCCACAGCAGCGCCCGCTCTGCCACTCCTGCAGAGAGCGAAGCGACCAGCAGATGGGCAGTCGCCTCCCCCACGCCTTTTGTATGTGCATGCTATGTCACCTGTGGTTCTGACAATAAACACCTCATTCCTGTAAAAAACGAAACAAACAAACAAAAAAAGCGTTAGACTTCTCGTCCTCCGGAGGACGATCTGCCTCTAGAGCTCATGCACCCCAATTACAGCCGTTGTCGGTTTAGGATGATGGCTTCTCACCAGGATTCCAATTTATCCTTCCGAAACCCTTTCTCATCTCTTAGCAAAAATGCCACACTTACACGTGGTTGAGAGGCAAGTCTTTACACTTTCTACTTCCTAGAAAATGATTTGATGCTTTTTTCCTTTATCACCCACAGCTGCAGTTGTGCATTTTTATGAGGCCATACAGCTACTTATATCTTCAGAAAATGTTTTATATGCTTTTGATATTTTTCCCAAAGTTTTGTCTTGTTAATGGAACACATTTCATGAATATTTAAAGCATACCACAACTAATATTAACTATAATTTTTCCAAACATATCAAGACAAAGTACATTTTTTTAGAGGAGGATTTCAGACACTTTACAGCCTAGAAGCCAATATCTTCAGTTTCAGCAGTGAACAAGTATGTGCCACTCTTCAGAAACTCTCCTTGTGATTTAGTTTTCTGCCATCAAATGATATTAGTGTGCTACAGTGGGTGATTTACTTAAGACTAAAAATAGTGGTACTGTATTCGAAATCTCAAGTATAGATTTTTCAAATTCGGTATATATAAAGTAGGTCTTTTGAACCAAAATAATGTCTCTGCAAGCATTCAGTAATGTTCAACAAAACAATACTCTTCAACTTTTTATTTTAAAATAATTTCAGACTTACAGAAAAGTTGCTAAAATAGTACATGAGTTTCTATATATTTTTCACACTCTGATAAACTTGTTTTGTTCCCATATGCTCACACAGGCACACAAAATTACCCTTAATATTAACACTTTGCATTGGTGTGGTACTGTTGCTACAATTGATAAAACAAAATTATTATAATTATACAATGAACTGTAATCTATAGTTTACATTAGGTTTCATTCTTTGTGTTGTACAGTTCTAATTTTTTTTTTTAGATTTCTATTTTAGTAACATATATACCACCTAAAATTTCCCATTTTAACCACTTTCAAATATACAAGTTAGTAGTGTTAATTACTTTTACAATGTTGTGCCCTATCGCCACCATCCATTACCAAAACTTTTCTATCACCCCAAACAGAACCTCTGTACCAATTAAGCATTTGCTCCCCATTCCCTATCCCCACCCTGACTCCTGGTAACCTGTATTCCAGTTTCTGACTCTATGAATTTGCATATTCTAATTATTTCATATAAATGAGAACATGCAATATTTGTCTTTTGTGTCTGGTTTATTTCACTCAATATGATGCCTTTAAGATTCATCTGTGTTGTTGCATGTATCAGAATTTCATTCATTTTTACAACTGAATAATATTCCGTTGTGTACATATACCACATTTTTATTTATCCATACATTTGTTGGTGGATACTGGTATTGCTTCCATCTTTTAACAATTGTGAATAATGCCACTAAGAACACTGATATACAAATATCTGTTTGAGTCTCTGCTTCAATTCTCTGGGTTATATGCATAGAAGTATTATTGCCTGGTCATATAGTATTTCTACATTTAGCTATTTGAGGCACAGATAGACTTGTCCATAGCAATGCACCATCTTACATTCCTACCAACAGTGAACAAGTGTACCATTTCACACCCACTAAAATGGCTATTTTTTTTTGAAAAAAGGAAAATTGCAAATGGAGAATACATGAAGAAACATGAACACTTACTCATTGCTTGTCAGAATGTTAAATGGTGCAGCCGCTGTAGAAGGCAGTTTGGCGGTTCCTCACAAAGCTAAGGATAGAATTACCACACGACCCAGCACTCACACTACTAGGTGTACATATAAAAGAATTTAAAGCAGGGACATGACTAGACATTTGCACCCTGATATTCATAGCAGCATTTTTTCACAGTTGCCAAAAGATGGAAGCAACTCAGTGTCCGTCAACCAATGACTGGATAAAGAAAATAAGGTATATACGTATGATGGAATATTATTCAGTCATAAAAAGGAAGGACAAACTGATATATGTTACAATACATATGATTATTAAAGACAACATGTTGAGTGAAATAAGGCAGACACCAAAGCACACATATAGTGTGTTCCCATTTAAATGAAATAATTAGAATATTCAAGTTCATAGTATCAGAAACTAGAGTACAGGCTAACAGGGAATAGGGTGAGGGTAGGTGTTTTGTTTTGCCAAAGCTGACAATATGCAAAATACCAGAAATGAGTAACCTTTTGCAAGTTTACAATTCCAAGGCCATGAGAATGTCCACAATCAAGGCATCGTCAGCTGATATCTGGACTCCTCTGTCACACGGTGAAGCACATGGGCAGCATCTGCTTGTCCTTCTCTCCTGGGTTCCATTGCTTTCAGCTTTTGGTTTCTCTGTCCTGGCTTGCTTTCTAAGTTTCTGTGTGAGTCCTTCTCTCCAAGCTTCTGTGGCTTTGTTCCTCTCTGAGCTTTCCTGAGGCTATTTCTATGCCTTCTCTCTGTCTTTTATCTTCTTAATCCAGTAAGACAATTAAGACCCATCTGGGATAGGAATCAACTGAAGTACCCTAATCAAAAGGTCCCATCTAGAATATTTCTACACCCACAGGAATGGATTAAAAGAAAATGATCTTTCCTGGGGTAAATTCAGCTTCAAACCATTACACTCCACCCTCTGGACCCCAGAAAACATGTTATTTCTATATGCAAAATATCCCATCATTCATTCCATCACAATATCTGAAAAGCCTTAAATCATTTCAGTAACAATATTAAGTACAAAATTGCATCAAAATCAGTTACAGTTGTGGTCTGTCTTGGGGCACAGTTTCCCTATAGCTGTGAACCTGTGAATCTTAGAACAAGTTATCTGCTTCCAATATACAAAGGAGGAACAGTGAAAGGATAAAAGTTCCCTTTGAAACAAAACTAGGCTCACTGGTCCCAAATAGTTCCAAAACCCTGCATACTTCATTAGATTTCAAGTCTGAGAGTCATCTATGATGTTTTATCTTTGGGGCTTGATAGATTGTCAGCCCCACCCTTTCCAAGGGCTTGCACAGAAGCCCTGCTCTCCCAGAACACTGGGGTGAAGACTCCAACATCTCCAAGTATTGGGGTAATGGCCAAGCTCTTGGCCCCACTGTCCTCAGGCACTGAAGTGGTAAAAGTACTCTCTACAATCTCTGGGGCACAGACTGTACCCCCTGAGAACAGTGGGGGTGGTGGAAAGATTCTCCCCAATCCCTGGGAATGTGCTCCATACTCTCTGAAGACTCAGGCAGCCCTCTTTCTGAACAATGGGACATAAGTCCCACCCTCTGCAGGCTCTGGGGCATACTCACCCTTTCCACAAACATGAATGGGTCTGCTCTCTCAACCAGAGAAGATGTCTTTGCTCCAGACTTCTGATTCCATGGTTCTGCCTTTGAAGTCATTTTTCCATCAATATGTCTCTTTTCTCTCCCTTTTAGTTGAGACTAGCAATGGTTCCCTTCATACAGAACTCACAAAAAAATGTGTCAGTTTTGCATGTAGCACAGGGGTTCCAACCATCGGACAATAGGACTTTCTACAGATCCTTTCCAATCCTGACTTGCACTGAAATGGCTGGCTGGTTCCATGTTCAGTTAAATCCTCACATGTGGCACTATCTTCTGGGGACTCATTTTCTGGAAGCTTACGTTTTTCCAAACTACCAATTTCTGTTTTCTTTGTACCCAGGAGTTCAATTCTCAGCTTATCCCTTTACATTTCTTCCAGCTTCTGGCCTCTGTGGCTTTCTCTCTGAACTTCTGTGGCTCACTTAGCTTCTCTGGGGCTTTTTTCCTTTGTCACCTCTATATCTTTTATCCTCTTATGAAGGACTCTAGTAAGAGTGTTAAGATCCACCCTGAATGAGGTGGGTCACATCTTAAGTTAAGATTCTACTCACCAAGAGATCCTACTTACAATGGGTGCACACTCACAGGAATGGATTAACTTCAAGAACATGCTTTTCTGGGACACATACAGCTTCAAGCCATCACAGTAGGGTATAGAGAGTTAAGGCTTAAAATGTACAAAGTTTCTATTTGGGATGATGGAAAAGTTTTGGTAATAGATGGTGGAGACGGTAGTACAACATTGTGAATGTGATTAACAGCACTGAATTATATATTTTAATGTGGTAAAAAGGGGAAATTTTAGGTTGTTTATATGGTACAAGAATAAAAATGTTCTAAAATTTATATGAAGATCCTACTGCTCAATAGCAAAAAGGCAATACCCAATTTTAAAATGGGCAAAAGACTTGAATAGATATTTCTCCAAAGAAGATATGCAACTTATCACTAAGCACAGGAAAAGATGCTCAACATCATTAGTCATTGGGAAATGCAAATCAAAACCACAATGATGTACCATTTTATAACCATTAAAATGGCTTCTATTAAAAAAAACAGAAAATAACAAGTTAGAGTTGAAAAAGATGTAGATTAAAAAATACTATTTTAATAAAAACCTAGCTCATTTCCATTTTCATGTGAAGTGTACTTAAAGGATATATTTCGTAGCATATTTTAAATGTGTGTACTATTACAACCACTTTTTACTGTGTTAACCTTGAAACAACTTTTTATTTGTATCATAATAGTTAAAACTTATGTTATTAAAAACTATTTTTCATTTACACTAAGTTTAAAGAATATGCTTTATCAAAATATACTTCTTAAAAACCCTTCCAAATTAATATTAATGCTATTAGATTGAAGTAATTGTGATTCTCAATATATACAAAATTTCTTTCATGTGCCAATTAATTACTGGGACTCAAGTGTTTTGCGGACATCAACTTATAATTTTTGTGATCTTCAGCAAGTCATTTCATGGCGCTGAGCATAGGTTTCTATTCTGAAAAAATGATGATACAATTGATAATGAAATTAAATGCTATTTAAATGTAAAATATTATATTATAAACACTTTCGATATCATGGTGATTCTATGGGGAGGTTTAATTACTCTCATCACTTTAATAATTTTTAGGACATTTGATTATTGGAAAATAAGTGCCAAACTTATAAATAAATTAAAGCATACAACCTGTGAAAAAAACCCAAATACTCAAATACCAATGGACTTTTATATCAGTGAATGCAGCACTTCTTTGGGAGTGTTACATTTGTGTATTTATTTGCATGCTCAAAAACATTAGCAATTCAAAAATGGAGATATGATTTGCTAAGGGAAATATATATTTGTTTAATTT
>PVKY010014694.1:0-10469 GCA_004027775.1 Bradypus variegatus | reverse complement strand
CAGCCAACAAGCCCCTGAGAACATCGGTGTAGTGTCAGGGGGGCTGGGGGGCCTGTGAGACCTCGTGTCGAGATGCTCCTGCAGTGTCTTGAGAAACGAGAAAGAACCTGAAAGATGAGAGATGTCTTTATCTGTTTTTACAGGTGTGGTTAAGTGACCTGCCCAAGGCCACACGGCTGGGAAGAGGTAGGGCTGGGCCGTGACCCATTTCCTCTGACTCCAAATGTTCTGCCCTAGTCCCTTTCTTTTGAGCACTCAGGAGCCATGCAGATATGAGATGGCTAGCATTTATCACGTGCTTGCACATGCAGTCCTTTACTGGAAGTCACCCATTTGGGCTCATGGCAACCCTATGTGGCAGGTGTGATTATTATTCCCCGCTCACTGATTAGGGAACTGAGCTCTCAAAGGCTAAGTGAGAGGTGATGAAGATATAGACCTTTCTGGAAAGGGGGTCACTGAAGACCACTCTGGGGAGAGACGCAGTGGGTGCTAGGTGGATAGGTGTGGAGGAGGAGCCCCAAGAAAGCCCTTGGCGGGCTGTGTGGGGTCAGGGTCATGGCTCTGAGAGGTCGCCAATGTCCCCATGGAAACATCTGGCAGGCTTGACCGGTGTCCTTGTAGAGTAGCCACCGTGGGCAGCAGGTCTGTGTGCTCCATGAAACTGCTGCTGTGCCTGGGAAGCTGGTGACAGCGCTGAGCCGAGGGCTGGGGCTACAGGTCAGCCGCCTCTGCTCCGCCTAAACCCAGAAACTCCTTCCTCTCTTCACCAGAAATGGACTCACCCCGTCCTGTTCTCCCTGTGAACATCCACACCATGTACAAATCAGCAAGGCACTGCATTAAGCTACCAGGCGACTCACGGTGACATCTGACAGTGACTTGGGACATTTTCTTGCCAACAGCTGTAGCCTCATTGGGAAATCACATTTGATTCAGGCGGGCATCTGGGGAATGCAGAAGCGAGCCCTGGGCAAGCGGATGGTAGAAGGAAGTGGCCGTGGACATCTGGGGGCCTGAGAGAGCCGCCCCTTGGACAGGTGGAAACGCCAGGTGCAAGCTGCGGGTCTGGGTGGGTCCCTGCCTGCCTAGCTCATCACAGTGACAGGGGCTGGGAGATGGGGGCTTTCCCTTAGGGCTGGTGTAGAGCTTAACGCAGCTCCCATTACAAGCCTTGTGGCCATTTTCCCCTCCCCTGGAAACTCCCTGCCTGCCAGAACCCTGCGCGGTGTGGGAAGAAGAGAGGAAAGATTTGAGCTATTGGACGGAAATGGCCAGAGGTTTTGCAGTCCCTGGTGTACTCTCTTTGGCCCCCATTTAATTGTGTCTCCTCTGTGGGACCAGGGCACTGTCTGAGGAGCTGGGACGGGATTTCACGGGCCCTGTGTCAGAGGGGCATGGAGGTACTGCCGAGGGAGTGGCTGCTGCACCCCAGGCCCAACACCTCCCCCAATGGTCCTGAAACACCATCCCTGACGTTGGCACAGGAGGGTCAGCAGCCTCCTTTGCCACGATCTGCTGAGTGACCTTAGGCACCGGCGGAGGATCTCCAAGTCTGCTCTCTCGGCTGTGCGGTGGGCACAGCAATGGCCTCCCCACCTTGCCCAGCCAAGAGGAGTGGAGACAGGGCTGCATGTGGCCAGGGTCTGCTGTTCCCGTCCTCCTGCATGAGGAAGCTGGTGGTGTCCAGGTGGGTGCAGGGGGAGGGGCATGGAGGAGAGGAAGGGGCATTGCATGGGAGAGGCGGGGCCGAAACAGCCTGCAGCTTCTGGGAACTGGGGCCAGCAATTCCAGACAAGTTTTCCGGTGCTGGGGAGTGTTCTGGGCATTCTGTAGGAGGCCACACCTGCAAGGGGTCACCTATGAGAGCAAGAGGCCCAACGGGGAGAAGGGACTGAACAGAAGGCAGACAGCACACAAAGCCAATGCTGAGGACACCCCTGGCTGTATGCCCCACACTGCCAGCGACCCATCAGGCCTGTGGGGGGCCATGGAGAGGCAGGAAACAGTCCTGGGGGGCACTTGGCAGAACCTAGTCCCAGCCCGGGGAAGGCTTGGTTTACAGCCTGGAGGTGGGGTGTGCTGCTTCACCTCAGTTAAGGAAACTGTGCCTCAATTTCCTCAGCAACTGTGAAGATCAGAATCACGTTCTAGAGGCAGGTGGCATAGTGGGCATGGGCTGGGGCTCGGGCACCCAGTTCCACTACCTCCTGGTTGTGACCAGGGGTCACTGACCTAACACCCTCTAGACCCTGGAGAACAGCCTCCCTCTCCCATTGTTGGGAGGAGGCCTGAGCTCCAGAGCATTGCCTGGCGCCTGCTTGGAGATGCCCAATGCTGACATGACAGGTCCGGCCCACAGAGAGCAGAACCCAAGATCAGAGTCTGGCTTACCTGCGGATGGTTCTCAGCAGGGTGGAGCGGGCCTCATTGTGAAAGGTGATGATGATGCTGGTGGGTGGGAGGTCCACACAGTACAACAGCAGGGTGCACCTGGGGAAGGAGGGGCAGCAGGACAAGTAAGACCTTTGGGTACCAAGCAGGTCTGAAGAGCAGGCACCAAGGGCATCACAGAGGTCCCCAGTCGAGTGAGCCCTCCCAGCTGCACAGCCCTGGGGGAGACCCCAGGACCTCAGGGCCCAGCCCCGAGAGGGCTGAGCAAGCTCCAGAAATGACTGAGCTGAATTTCCCACCAGCTGTGGGGAACTTGGGCTTGCAGTCAAATCAAGTTGATATACAGAAAATATCTTTGGTATTTTGTACATGCCTGAGTTTATGTACAAGGGTTTCTAGTAGACAAGTAAAACAAATGCCACATCTTGGGGCTGGGCTTCCTAGCCTGTGCCCTTCTGGCACCCCTGCCTGGGCCTCTGGGCTGAGGGCAGGTCCCAAGGCAGACAGTTCTCCTTGTTCAAGGTCAAAAGCTCCAGCCCACCACAGCCCACGGCCCTCTGCCCCCCACTTCCACCCCTAAATCTGACTTGTTGAAAGAGGCAGAGCCCTAAAATCGCGGCATAAGCAACAAAACCCATCATGAGGAAGCACTCCTTTCCATGTGCCCCAGACTATTTTGGGTGACAATTACATCTGGGGTAATTTCAATTTAATACCTCGCTGCAAGTGAAAATTGTAGCTTGCAGCCTGAAAATTACTATAATAATGAAAATAAACCCGCCAAGCAAGGCTGGTTCTACCAGGGGCTATCGCTGGGTAAATGCTCCCTTCTGTCTCAGGCAACTTCAGGGGTTGTCCAATTATGGGGGAAGTGGATATTAAAAGAGGAAATAAATAACAGATGTTTGGGAAGCCAAGCATTTTCCCAGTTTCCTCTTGGTCTGAGCTTTTACTTTGGAGTCCAGAGCCTTGAGGAAGGGCTTCCAGGCTACAGGAGCCCTCTGACATTGTTTGCAAAACCATGTGTACAAATGTACATTTTTTTTTTCTGGGAAGAGGGGTCACAGTTTTCAATAGATTCTCAGAGACAACTAACTTACAACACTTAAGAACCTCAGTCCCAGGCCAAGAGTCCTGACAAGCCTTTGGGTCCCCTGATAATTCTAAAGGCTCTTTGCAGGAGCAAGCATTGCAGGTGCATGGTGTTGGTCCAGAGAAATTATTCCACGAACAAGTTCCCCTCCTAATAAAATCTTCCTGAATCACCCCCAACCCCCACTCCGTGACCCCAGTTCCGAGCTCCATCACTCCTCACAGGGATGACTGAATGGCCACTTGACAGGTCTTCCTGCCAGTCAGTCCTACTTGATCCTCCCCACAGATTCCTCCAGCTTGAAGCCCCCCAGTGGCTCCTGATGGATAAACTCCAAACACTCTGGTCCGGCCTTTAAGACATCCCACAATTGCAGCCACCCCTGCTGCCGTACCTCCCTGCCATTGCTCACACTGTTGTGGATGGAGGAATGGCCTTCCACCCTTCTCCACCTGGGGAGCTCCTACTCATCCTACAAAACCCAGAGCAAATATCCCCCCTGCCATCAAGGCATTCCATACTCCCCAAGATAGCAGTCACATGTCCTTTGTGCTTCCATAATTCAGCACTTGTCTCTCTTCTAGCACTTCTTAGGATGAGACTGTCTCCCCTGTTTGACTACGGATTCCTATAGGGAAGGACCCAAGTCCTTGTCCATTTCTGTGTCCCCATAAACAGAATTTAAGTATACCAGATGTCCATTCATGAGGGATGGGAGAAAGGAAGTCAGGAAATATTTTCCCAGGTCAGCTGAAGACTAAGGTGTAGTAGTCAGCTTCTAAGATGATTGTCACCTTCTGGCCTTCATGCTCTGCATGGCCCCTTCCCACACTGCATCAGAGCTGGCTCACATGACCGATGGAACATGGTGGAAGTGGCCGTGTGGGCAGCAAAGCCCTGCAGGCTTTGCCTTGGTCGTGTGGAAGGAAGGCAGCTGCCATGCCCCAAGGAATGTAGGCATTCCTGCCGAGAGATGCCCACGAAGAGGGGCTCAAGGCCTCTGGGCCCCCTTGGAAATGGGTCCTCCAGCCCAGGATGACCACGGCCCCATTAAAATTTTGTCTGCAGCTTTATGGGGAGACTCCAAGGCAGAACCACCCAGCCAGGATGCCATGAATTCCTGACCCACAGAGACTGAGAGACAATCAATGATGGTCCTTGCTTTAAGCCACTAAGTTTTGGGGTGACTTGATATGCATTAGATAACTAATAAAAAGGAAGGGAAATGCATTGAAATGGCCCTCAGTGAGAAGGGGCTTGGCCTCTCAGCCCCCTGGGGGTAGTCTGCTGTCCCGGGCTTGCCTGACGTTGCTCACAGACCAGACTGAGTTGGGAGGGAGGAGGCAGGTGGCGGGTCCTTGCCTGGCGTCCCGCAGGGTCTGTGTGGGCTTGGGAGACCCTGGCAGAGTGGGTCGTGGCAGTGGGCACAGTCAGCACCAGAAGGAATGAGACAGAGGTCAGGGGAACAGGGAAGATAACCACCTGTCTTTCTAAAGGAGGTAATAAAGCAGAAGGATGAGAGGGCCCCTTGTCGCCATCAGGCGTGGTTTACAGGGACGAGAGAGGAGAGACTGAGCAGGTGGCTCAGAGGGCAGCCGCCGCCAGCACAGTGACGCTTCAAGCTTCTCCTGGCTTCTGTGGCCCCTGCCCTGGGGAGGGGCTGCTGTGCGACCCCCTGCAGGGACAGACCCCAGGCACTGCCTTGGAGATGGCTGCTCCTTCACACCCAGGAGGGGCCACAAACCCAGCATTTGTGACATATGTTCTCAGGGACAAGCCGGTGATCCTGGGAGTTACCTGCCCAGAGAGCTTTAGGGGACAGGGGCTGTGCCTGTATTGGAGGCACCAGCCAGGGAGGGAGGTTCAACACCACCCAACGATGGGCAGCAGGGCCAGGGAGGCTGTTCCTCCAGCCGGAGTCGTGAAGAAGGCTCCGTGGGGGGCCGGAGGTGCCGGGGCTGGACTCTACAAGGCATGGGAGGACAGACAGAGCGGGGTAGGGCATTCCAGTCGCATGTGGCTCCTGGCCTGCAGGCTTAGCCAGGAGGCTTCTAGAACACTGGCCTGGGGGCTCCGACGCCCCTGACCGGCTGTGGGACACTGGGCAGTTCACCGGCCTCTCCAGGTTGCTGCTTGCTATATGCAAAGTGGAGACTGGAGCCCACACCTCTACTGCTAAACGTTCTCACGCATCAGTAACCGGAAGCTAGGATTGTGGCAGACATTCCGTACGCACGGTTCATTTAAATGGAGTGTCACAAATACCGGTCTGTAGCTGTGGTTTAACTGGGTGACTGGGTATTGGCTTTACATTTCTAAGCCTCATTTTCCCCAGCTGTAAAATGCACACGCTAATTCGTAACCTGTAGATTTCTTTCTAGGCTATTACTACGGTATATGATAGTAGATCTTGACAAACAGTAACTAATTATTATTTTTAATAAGTCCAAACTTGCAGGCAACGTCTCCAGGTAGGAGGAGCTAGATCTTGGGTGAGGGGAGGGGCTCCTTGGTGAGGGCTCCCCCCCTGTGCAGCCAGCGGCACAAGGGGGTGTTGGAGGCAAGAGAAGGGGGTGGGACCAAAGAACACAGCATTGATGTCAGCGGAAAGAACCTGGGCATTGAGAACCCGGACCCGCTGAGAACCGGCTGTGTGCCCGCTGCAGCGTCATTCACCGTCTCCAAGCCTCGATGCCGATGTTGTCCCCTGTAAAGTGGGGACATGCACCTTCCAGGCCTGCTGCGGGGCCTGGACCTCACGCACGCAGACAGAGCTGAGGGAGGACCCTCCCGACCGGCAGCAGCTGCCCCGGCCTCCGGGCACGCTCCGGGCTCAGTGAGCAGGACAACCAGCCCAGAGCTGAGCCAAGGCGGGGACCGAGGAGACGGTCCAGAACGGCCTCCCACGCTGGGCACAACTCGGTGACACAACAGCTTGTGCCCCCGGAGGTGCTCAGAGCCTCTTGCAGCCCCGGCCCGTAGGATAAAGGACGGCGAAGGGCTCTTCCCTGGCTGGGCAGGAAAATCCCGGAAGCTCCACCAGAGCCCACAGGCCTGGGCAGGAGGACGGGGCACCCCACACCCCTCAGGTCTGCCCGGTGCCTTCCTTCTGGCCCTGCTGACCACTCACGGAGCTCTTACTTGTGCCTGCCCTCACCTGACCTGATGAGAGAAACAGAAGCCTGGAATCCCGCTCAAGGGCACCCAGCTGAGGCCACCCAGCTGAGCTGAGCGGAACGCACATCTGGGACGCCCAACTTGCAATTGTCCTCTGCGGATTCGCCCTTGTTCAAAGCCCGGGAGCCCAGGTGCTGGCACTGGGACAGGGTCCTCAGCCGCTGAGCCCCCAGGCACAGGCCACTTACTATCTGAGTCCCCGCAGCCCCGTTTAGGGACAGACATTGGGGACTGGCCACAAGGCTGAGAGGCCGAGAAAGACTGTTGGAGCTGGATGCCTGAGGGGCTTCTGCCCAGATGCTGGGCTTCCATGAGAGGGATCCATAAGATCAGGTCTATGAGGGGCACGGGGGAATGAAAAAGGCTGCCGGTGCTGATCTGGTGCCAGCGGACAGGAGAGCATGTTCATAATTTATTAAAAATTCAGATGTTTTACCGGAGAGAAAAGCCAGTGAGCAGGAAAGACGGGGGTGGGGGTGGGGGGTGCCCCAGGGCCGGAACCAGGAGGAAGGGCAGACGCCGCTGCAGGGAAGCAGACTCCCAGCTGCTCCGCCACTCACAAATGACACAAGCTCCTCCCATCTGGTTTTGGACTCAGACTTCGGTTTTGTTTTGATTTTCCCAAGTTCAAGGGACATGCAGTGGGCTTTCTGGACCGTCAATCTCTTGAGTGTTCAGTGTCATTGACTGGCAAATGAAGCTTCCAGAGAAGCGCTGTGAGATGCTAACCCCAGGGCACTGGGTGGAAGCTTCTCCCTGCCTCACTCTCCACCAGGAGATCACAGCCCATCTTCGCCCTGGTACCTGGACGTGCACCACCTGGGCCTGTCGAAAGCCCACGGAATGACAACCACTGTCAGTTATCAGATATTGAGATGATGGGCTCAATGCCACTTGTTTTATTACACAAGCTCATTAGATGCTGGCAGCAACCCTAAGGGAAGCTAGTATGTCATTGTCCTCCCCATTTTACTCTTGAAGGGAGATCCTGGCATCTCAGGGAGGAGACTGAGGACAGTTAGGGAGCCAGGGGGACAGTCATACAAACTGGCAGCCAGATGCACAGAAATCAAAAGGGCCTGGTGAAAGGACACACTTGGGTCAAACCTCAGTCCCTTGAAGTTGGCTGTCATTTCACTTCTACAAAACTCAGTGTCCTGGTTTAAAGTGATGACAATCTGCACCTCATGGAAAGTTCTCAAACTGCTGCTTGTGGAACCCCAATGGCCAGGTGGTGGACCAAGCACCATGCATTCTGAGTGCTCACCATAACCCTAGCAGGTGGCTACTATTTTATGAATTGGCCATTAAGGAGGCTGAGGCCCCGGCAGGTGAGCTGGACAGCTGGCGAAGGGGATTTGAAACCAGGCCTGTCAGACCCCAGTATCCTTGTCTTTCACCCCATGTTCTGGTTTGCTAGTGCTGCCATTATGCAAAATACCAGAAATCAATTGGCTATTAAAAGGGGTTTTCCGGTTTGCTAATGTTGCCAGAATGCAAAATACCAGAAATGGATCAGCTTTTATAAAGGGGCTTTATTTGGTTACATAGTTACAGTCTTAAGGCCATAAAGTGTCCAACATAACACATCAGCAATCAGGCACCTTCACTGGAGGATGCCCAATGGCATCCGGAAAACCTCTGTTTAGCTGGGAAGGCATGTGGCTGGCGTCTACTCCAAAGTTCTGGTTTCGAAATGGCTTTCTCCCAGGATGTTCCTCTCTAGGCTGCAGTTCCTCAAAAATGTCACTCTTAGTTGCTCTTGGGGCATTTTTCCTCTGTTAGCTTCTCCAGAACAAGAGTCTATTTTCAAGGGCTGTCTTCAAACTGTCTCTCATCTGCAGCTACTCTCTCAGTTTCTGTGCATTCTTCAAAGTGTCTCTCTTGGCTGTACCAAAGCTTGCTCCTTCTGTCTGAGCTTACATAGTGCCCCAGTAAACTAATCATGGCCCATGTTGATTGGGCAGAGCCACACCTCCATGGAAATGATCCAATCAGAGTTATCACCCACAGTTGGGTGGGGCACATTTCCATGGAAACAACCTAATCCAAATGTTCCAACTTAATCCCCACTAATATGTCTGCCCCCACAAGATTACATCAAAGAACATGGCTTTTTCTGGGGGACATAATATATATAAACCAGTACAAGGGGTTTATTAGGTTACAAATTTACAGTTTGAAGTTCAGGAAAATGTCCAAATTAAGGCATCAAAAAGAGGATACCTTCACGGAAGAATGGCTGATGGCATCCAGAACACCTCTGTCAACTGGGAAGGCACGTGGCTGGCATCTGCTGGTCCTTTGCTCCCGGGTTGTTACAAAATGGCTTTCTCCAAAATGTCTTTGGGCTTCTTTCTTTGCTCCTTTCCCTCAGCTCCTGTGCATCTTTGCTTCATTCTCCCAGGGCATTTCTCTCTAAGTATCTGGGGGTCCTCTCTTAGCTTCTCTGGGACAAACTCTGGGCGTCATCTCTTAGCTCAGCATCTCCAAACGTCCTTCTCTCTGCATCTCCAAGAGTCTCCAAGTGTCAGCCAGTGTCTGGATCTGTGTCAGCTTTTAGTGCCTCTCTTAAATACTCCATCCTGAATGGGTGGGGTCCACACCTCCATGGAAATAATTCAGTGAGAGTTATCACCCACAGTTGGGTGAGTCATATCTCACCTCAATCATAAGGTTCCATCCTAAGACTGAGTTAAAAGATCTTGGCTCTTCTGGGGTCCATAATGGTTCCAAACTGGCAGACCCCAGCTTACATGCTGGGATGGAGTAGGGTAGTTGCCAGGTTCCCGTTGTTACTTGGTATGAGGGTCTATTCCAAGCCCTTGTAGGCAGGTGCTCACATGCCAACCACTACCTGAAGAAGCAATTTCCACTGAGCTCGGGAAATCAGCAGTTGCAATGACCTGCCCAGAAGGGAGGGACAGGCTGCTGCTCCTGCATAGTAGGAGAAAGGCAGGGAAACTGCTGGCTGAGCCTTCACAGGGCCATGCTAATGGGGGCTTCCAGACACTGCCCACATGGAGCCAGGAAGTGTGGGCAAAGAAATGACCTCAACTAGGCCCTGTGTGGACTGTTCATGTTAACAGCTATTCCCAAATAGGCAGCTACGGTTCATTCTTCCAATTCCTGCAGTTCCAAAGCCCACTACAGAGGTCAGGCCCGTGCAGTGAAAATTAATGGGATCTCTTCCTTCCCCTCATGCTGAATTTCCGGGAACTCTGCAGCCCAGAGACAAAAAGAAACACAGTAGAAGGGATGAAAGTGGGAATGGGACAAGTTTCCTGGGAAAGAAGTGTCTGTCCCTGTCTTCGCTGGCCAGGGCTGCTCTGTCAGATGCCACACAATGGATAGGCTTAAACGATGGGAATTTATTGTCTCAAGGTTTCAGAGCATAGAAATGGAAACTCAAGGTGTTGGCAAGTCCCTGCTTTCCCCTGAAGTCTGTGGCATTCAGCTGCTGTCTTGCTGCAGGCACCGGGGTCCTTGCATTGCATCTTGGCCTCCAGTCACGTGGTCATCTGTCTCCCTGATGATGGTGTGGCCTTCTCTGACGGTGTCCAAATTTCCTCTCTTAATAATGCCTCCAGTCCCAGGGCTTAAGGTTCACCCTCATTTAGTTTGTCCACACCCATAAAGGATCTTCAAGGATCCAAGTCACCCTTAACACATTCAAGGGTCCTATTTACAAATGGGTCCACACCCAGAGGAGCCCGTCCTGAGATTCAGAACTCGCCTTTTGTTGGGGTAGGTAGTTTGACCCACCACAGGCCTGAGGGGAGGTCTCCCGGGTTCCTGGGGCACA
>PVKY010014693.1:0-10470 GCA_004027775.1 Bradypus variegatus | reverse complement strand
TCTCAGATGACATAAGGTAATTAACACTGGACTAAACACTTCTCACATCTAAGTAGGAAAACCCTTAGATATTATTCTGTTATTGGACATCAGAGAACTCATTAAATATGTTTTGTATATGGAAGAGTGTTCAGCCACAGCTCTAATATTTAAAATAAAAGAATTCACACAGGAGTGTAATAAACAGCTCTTAATGTAAAAAAAAAAAAAAAAAAAAGAGAGGCTGGGCCTGCTTATAATTGTGCCTAAGTGTCTCCTCCCAAATGCCTCTTTGTTGCTCAGATGTGGCCTTCTCTCTCTACCTAAGCCAACTTGGCAGATGAAATCACTGCCCTCCCCTGTACATGGATCTGACACCCAGGGGTGTAAATGCCCCTGGCAACGTGGAATATGACTCCCGGGGAAGAATCTGGACCCAGCATCATGGGATGGAGAACATTTTCTTGACCAAAAGGGGGTTGTGAAAGGAAATGAAATAAGTTTCAGTGGCAGAGAGGTTCCAAAAGGAGCCGAGAGGTCACTCTGGTGGGCACTCTTACGCACAATACACATAACCCTTTACAGATTCTAATGAATTGGAATAGCTAGCAGTAAATACCTGAAACTATCAAACTACAACCCAGAACCCATGAATCTTGAAGACGATTGTATAAAAATGTAGCTTATGAGGGGTGACAATGTGATTGGGAAAGCCATATGGATCACAATCCCCTTTGTCCAGTGTATGGATGGATGAGTAGAAAAATGGGGGCAAGGAAAAAAAAAGCACCCAGTGTTCTTTTTTACTTTAATTGCTCTTTTTCACTTAAAGTTTTATTCTTATTACTTTTGTGTGTGTGGTAATGAAAATGTTCAAAAATTAATTTTGGTGATGGACACACAACTATATGGTGGTACCGTGAACAACTGATTGTATGCTTTGTATGACTGCATGGTATGTGAATATATCTCAATAAAATAGAGTTATTAAAAAAA
Source organism: Bradypus variegatus (assembly GCA_004027775.1). Classification (NCBI taxonomy): domain Eukaryota; kingdom Metazoa; phylum Chordata; class Mammalia; order Pilosa; family Bradypodidae; genus Bradypus; species Bradypus variegatus. The sequence continues at coordinate 9,495 of PVKY010014693.1, read as the reverse complement.
CATTTTTAGATAAATATTTCCCAACTTTGTCCTGTGTTACTGTTTCTAAGCTTTAGTTGTTGTGTCTGTAAAATAGGAATAATAATGGTGCCTATTCATTGGGTTATTGTGTGGAATAAATGTACATAATGTTTACTTAGCCCAGTGCCTGGCCATAGTAAGTCCTTGATAACTGTAAGCCACTGCTTTACTATGCTCTATATACTGTTTAATAAGGATTAGTGGGAGAGATATTCCATTTTTAAATATCTGCACTAATGAAAAGTGGGGGTTCAAGGGCGGCAGCATGAATAAGCTGAAATGGAATAACTCTGGAATATGTTTTTGTTCTTATATTGGAATAAGAGAAGGTGTTGTCTTTGCAGGGATCATAAAACTCTTAAATACGAAACCAGGATTCTCCATAGGATTCTTGCCTAACCCTATAGCTCCTTGTGGATTCACCAACCTTCCTGGAATCACCAGGAAGCTCTTAAAAACCTTGATAATCTCCTGATTCTGAAAATAATAATCCTCTCCACTCCCCACCCCCTTCATCAACTCTCAGCGAATCCAAGAGCAAAAATATGCAAACTCACAGTATTAACTGGTGGCCACATTTAGACCCTATACTTTTTCCAGGGATTAAGATTCAAATTAACAAGATTCCTTTGCTCAAAGGAAAAATTCCCCACAATAGGAGCAGAGAAAACACACAAGCAAGGCCAGCTCCAGAAAAAATCGTAATATAGCTCAATTTGTCCTCTAAAGCATTTCAGTGGCTTCTCTCTCTGACCCAAGCAACTGCAGTGATCCCCGATTTCCTCCCTTCTCCCCTTTCTGTGGTCATAATAGGTTGTCAGGAAAGGATCTGATCTCCAGTGTGTGAATGATAAAGAACAAGGTGGGGACATACCTCCCCCCACCCAACCCCAGAGTATTTCCAAGTTAGCTGGGTACAAAGCCTTAGCCAGTGGTTTTCAAAGGTGGCGGCACATCAGAATTTGAGCAGAGCTTTTTAAACTATGAGGCCAACTGAAGCAAAACGTCAGGAAAGGGGGTTAGGGGTTCCTAGGTAATCTTAAAAAGCTCTGTAGGTGATTCTGGATATGTAGGCAAGGTTGAGAACTAAGGCTACAAAAGAAAGGACAGGCATTTAGAAGGGACCAAAGTAAGTTCTCAGTAAGCTGTCTCCCATAAAGCCTACATTTCCTCCCTGCCCCAGACTCCAGAGATGGCTACAAGTACTAGGACTAGAAACACTGTACACAGCTAGGTAAAGTTTCACAGGTCACAGACTTGTACTCGGTCCAAGTCACAAATTTGACTCTGTGTTTCCAGGAAGACAAGGCAAAAAAAGAAAACACAATCAGTAACGATTCACATTGTCCATAACAACCCGCAGCAGCCAGTACATAAGTGCTCAATAAATATTTACTGAATGAATAAATGAGGAACAGGAACTTAAATGCCTAATGACTCAATTCAGATATAGTTAATTATTTTTAAATGATCTCCTGCTGGAAATCAAATCAAAGGAGAAGCAAAAATAACCAAAGGACAGTGAGACAGAAGTCAATAAAGACATTTGCATCCACTCTACTAATTACCAAAATAAAAAAAAATCTAAAAGCCTTGGAGAATGAGTAATTGGAGTCTACAGTGGAAAAGTGAAGGTGGAGTGATAAAAGACTACAAGATGCCCACCCTAACCTCTAATTTTCCTTTTCTTCTGAGTAACAGAGCCCAGTTTTACTTAGGTAACCATGTACCAGCTAAACGACTACATTTTCCAGCATTTTTTCATTGGCTTGCTGTTGCTTCCAGGAGTCTCCTTAAGGGAAAGGGAGGCAACCTTCTTGATTTTTCCTGCATTCTGCTGCCTGTAGCATCTTGAGTCATGAGGATGAGGAATGGCAGAAAGGAGAGCAGGAAGGTCCTCAAGGACAACCATACCAAGGCTGGACTTCTTTCATATGACAGAGACACATATTTGAGGAATATTTTAAATGCTCCCCAAATGAATCCTAATTGATAAAATTATCATAAAATGGGAAGTATAGGGAAGCTACAAAAACACTAAAGGTAATAATCTCCCAAACTACAGACTTCCTAATCCAAACATGGGTGCATGGAGTAACACAGTATGATTGCTATAATTTCTCATTTATCCAGCACTCAGTATGTGCCAGACACTTTATATACATTCATTATCTCATTTAATCCTCACAACATTCCCCAAAAGTGGGTATTATTACACCCATTTTATAGCTCATATAACAGAGGTTCACAGAATTTAATAATTTGAAAAAGGTCAGTTTTAACAGTTGGACCTGGGAATCCAACCCAAGTTGACCAGACTCCAAAGCCCATGCTCTTTCCACTAATCATTTTGACTCTGCAAGGAAAATACAATAAATGTATCATGAAAAGATTCCTAGGTTCTAAAATCAGTAGCATTTAGCCAACAGTTATGTTCTCACGGAAAAGGCTAGCACTTTTTGCTTTCAACAATGTCTTTTCAATTTCCCTTTTCAAAACAAAAAGCACTGAGTGACACTTAATACATGTTCGTTCCCTTATAAATATTAATGCCCTTTTAATGTTACATGTAGACTTCAATTGATGTAAGTATTCTATTTAATTGCTGATGTTCTAATTTAAGTTACACAGAAAAGAACTATTAAATAATAATTTAGTTTTTATATTTCAGTCATATACATGGAAAATATACATGGAATTTCCCATGTTTTGAAAGGTACCTTTGAGTTCATCTAGCATATAATCACCTGACATTTTATCCTTCTGAATGAGAAGAACTGTAAATCTCATAAAGAAATACCCTTGGGTAAGGTGGCGAATTAACATGGTTTTCCTGGGGCTTTCTTAGTTTTAGCACTCAAAGCCCTGCATCCAGGAATCCTCTGTCCTGGGAAAACTGGGAAGATTGGGCACTCTACACCTTGGGGTGCCCTATAAAGGCACATTTATGTCTTAAACCAAATTTATAAAAGTATGCTTAACCAAGAGATTGTTGCTGAGAATATCAAAAGTGTATTATGTCAAATTCCTCAATTTGTAACGACTTCAATATGTGTACCAGCATTACCATCAAAAAATGCACTCAGCAGAAAAGAACCATGGATGTTTGATCTATATATAATATAAAATTGAGACACTATGTGATGAAAGACAGAGAGGAACCAAATTTCATCCAAGAATTTTTAAGTATCTCATCTCTGTGAAATGGTGGAAAAGCCTAATTTTGATAGGCTTCAGTGTTGTGGTATCATGATAGGGTAAAATCCTTGTGAAGGCAGAAATAGGAAAGCAGTAAATTAAAGAGGTTGGACTAGGTATGTACTCCCTAAGGACACTTCCAACTTGAACTTTCCATGACTCAAGTCATCACTAATGTGACCCGTTTACTTTATAGATGAAGCAAATCAGGACCAAAGAGTTCTGGTTTCTTCCAAAGGTCCAACTCTGGCTCATGATAGAGTCTGGACTGGCCATGCTTTACCTTAATTATTCTTAGAAATACTTAGAACCAAAAGAACATCTGGTTAACATGGAAAGATAATTGAGACATTTCACCACGTGTAGGTTAATTTTACTTAGTTTAACTTATAAGCAGATTAATTGGCCTCAAATTTAAAAAGAGGAATTTGAGTCCTGAAATGCTTTAAACTTTCAATTAGTTACTTCAATCACACAACAGCACAAAACGATGTTCAGAGCAAATTCTTTTCTGTTATCTACCAACTGCCTAAGTGTCAAACCCTTGTAAGCAAAACAAACATCTGACCAGTTTAAGTACTGTCTGCTTATAACAACGAGGCAGTTTAATGGGTCTTTATGCTGATAACTCATATATTCTTGACTTTTAGGACAGAAAGAAATTACAAAGGAGCAGTAGAAGTCTACAGGGATTACAAGCATTTATTGCTCAGTCAATATGCTACTGTCCCTTAATTTAGTAAGGCCTCCAAATCAGACAAGCACGAAAATCTGCTGCCTATAAAGGCAAAGGATTGTTTTAGGCGGCAGGCATGTACTGCAAAATGAGGTGGGTAGGTACTAAACTGATTTTCAATTATGCTTTTGAAGTTATGCTAATCCATCGGTATGCCAGTCCTGTGCTTCCAAATCCAGTGATGCTGACAGTTTACAACCTGCTACCCAGGAATGTAAGGTTTTGTTGTGTTGTTGACCAAAACCTGCTGATCCACACACTCTTATGAGAATTTCATTGTATATATCCTCCTGAAGGCTGGCCTGAGGGGCCTTGGGAAAAATCACTAAAATCTCCCAGGCTTTCAGTTTCCTGTTTTCCTAAACTGTGAAATGGGACTGACAATTTTATGTATTTTATGACTGTAAAACCTAACTAAAAATAAATATATATTAAAAAAAAAAACTTGAAAGAGTTTTGTAAATTATAACATTATGATACATTACCTAACCGAGTTGGCAGAAGACTCTATCTCTGACATTACAAAACTGCCTGAGTTCATATATGTATTGTTACAAATGGCTGTTAATAAAATATTTAAATGCACAATAAATGTTTATTAAATTCAAAAGATAAGTCTTGTGAAACACTATAAATTGTAGACAGAATTCTTCAGTATATTGAAGTTAGCATGAAATATTACTTGAACCTTATGCTGGAAATCACATGGGTGATTTTCTTAATGCCAATTTTATACATGCCCTCACAGACCTTCTAGATAAAGGTACTCTTTAATGATTATGTACATAGTTCATTTCCCCAATATTTCGGTGCAAACATGTTTTAGTTGTGTGCATTTCTATCTAAAATGTCTATGTCACACAGCCCTCCAAAACAGACATATTCTATTTAAATAAAAAGAGTAGAAAAGAATGGAAAAACTTACTATATCCACAGCTATTCACCACTACTAAGAAGCAGCAGAATGAAACTAGCACCCATAAGGAATAAAAACAACAAAATTAGAGACAAAGACTTTTCCAAACAGTCTAAATGTTCTTAAAAATCCCTTCAGTTTTCCAAACTTACAAATACCCATAGTACCTCTTACAAACACATGAGGGTGACTCCATCAACAAAAGCATAACCAAAATCCTATGATGGAATGCTCATATTAAAATGTTGTTCATATTAAAATGAACTAATTTCAAAACTAAATTTTGCAATACAAACGCTGTACAATATAATTTGGAATTGTGAGTTAAAACAAGGGTGTGATAAATACACTACATACTTTCGTCTCTCAGAGACTACAGAGAATTGTTGCAGCAGAAAAGCCTGCAGAATGTAACAAAATAAAATCTTTGAAAATAGTGACTGTATTTTCATTTGACTTAGAAGTCTTAATTCCTCAATCGCTCTCTTAAGTTTTTTTATTTTAAATAGGTACGCCTGCCCTAAACTTCCTCTAAAGCAGACTATTGCGGGATAGAGGTAATCTTTCCTTTTAAAGATTACATAACTTCTTTAAAATGATGTTGATTACTGAGGCAAAACCAATGTAACTGAAAATAGAAATGAAACTGCTAGACTTCCATTTTTAATTATTTCTTAATTTTCTGAGAACTAGTATCTCGGGAATGACTTTCTGAATAAACTAACCAGAGTTATCAAATGCCAAACACTCCATGCTAAGCCAATGCAAAGCAGACAACATTATAACACATCTAGAACAAGCTACAGAAAAGGAAAGAGCAAGAACTAAATGATTTTTTTTTAACTTTTCTCATTCTCTTGATATTTTTTAGGTCCAACTGAGGTATAATGCATCAGACTCTGGAGCTGTGGACGCGTATTTGCCTGAACTACCAGGACCACAGAGAGCTCTCTCCGGGGAGGAACCGTCTATCTGAATACACGTTCTGAAAACCCTGCAATAATATCTAATTTAAAAAAACAAACGAATAACCACAGAATAAAAAAACTCAAGAAAGCACCCCACCACCACCACCATCCCGCCCCACCTTACTCTATTCTTTTACTTTTCATTCCCATTCCGCGGTCAAATTTTCGAGATAAAAAGGGGGGAAACTTGTTGGACTGGATGTTTAGAAGATAAATACTATAGATGAAGAGGAACTAAGTTGCTTTTCGGAAGTCGTAAACCCATTTATTTACCTATAACCAAAAGAAGATACACCCACATGTGTTCCCATCAATGAAGGTATAACCTGATAATTTGCGGGAAAAATGGCATCTTAAATCCCAGACACAGCTACTCTCTCACAGAGGAAAAAAGAAAATATTGTGGCTTTTCATCTAGGTAGCTTCAGAGACGCAGGCTCCGCAACTCGCTATATGCGGAAATCCAAAAGATCCCTTGCCCTCTAAAGTGCGGCGTCTCCGGGATGAGGCAGGGCTCGGGGACCGGGAAATCCAGTCGCCTCCGCTCTACTCCGCAAAACAGTCCAAGCTAAGCCCCAGACCCTTGCAGCTGAGACGCGAAAGACAAACCTCGGCGGGAAGAAACCCGGCTCCCCGAGGCACCGGAGGGAGCGAGCACCCAGGGATGGGAGTGAGGAAGGAAGCTCTCGGACTGCAAGCGAGCGACGGTGGAGCGGAGTGAGGGCGCGGGGGCGCGGGCTCACCTCCAGCGAGGGGCGGCCGGGCGCGCGGGCCGCCGTGGCCGTTCCCGCTGCTGCTGCTCGGCTGCGGGCCACAGTGCTCCGGCGAACAGCGCTGCCCGGCACAGCGCCCCCGCGCAGCGGGAGGGGCCGCGGCGGCCGGCGCCTGGGTTCCTCCGCCCCCTTTCCGCGCCGTGCCCGCCCCGCCGCGCCGCCGCCACCGTGGCCGAGAACGTTGGTAACTGCAACCAGCGCCTTAGTGCTAGCTGCCTGACCATCCTTGGAGCAAGCCGTAGCTCCCGTGCGGCAGGGAGCTCTGGCCGCAGGGAGGGTCGCTCCACGTTCCCTGGTCACTCACTGTTATGACCTTTGAAACTGGCAGCGCTACCAACACCAACCGCGCGCTAGCCGCCGTCCGGCCCTCACCAAGATGGCCGCCCCCGCGGGCCCCGTCTAGGTAAAGAGAGGCCGCGCGCGCTACCTACCGCTCTCTCCGCGACTCGCACGCATGCCGTCAGGGCCCTTCCAAGGCCAAACTGCTTTTCTGTCCTAAACCGAATACTAACTTTAAAATCGCCACCCATAATTTGCTAAAACTAAATGTGATTCTATTGATCCAGTGGTGGCCTGTCATATACTGCGCAATCATAGCAGACAGGTAGTAGCATACTTACAGCTTCTTGGCACTGAGAGCCTGGGAGCAAAAAAACTAAATGGTAATTTGTAGCGTATACAATAGATACTGAATGTTAATGGCAGCACTGCCTTGTCACAGTCTGTTCATTTATTTTTAAAAAGATGTCATGGACTCCTGGTACAGTTAAGTTTGCAACCTTTTTTTGAATCTAAAAATGATGATAAAAGAGCAAAAAATTCTGATTCCGAGTTTCTCCCAGGATTTGCATTTTAAACTGCTGGGTGAATTTAGCTGTTTCAGTAAGTAATGCAAGTATAGAGAGATGGAAGTAGAATTCAACAATGAGTGTTGGATGAAAAGATTGCTCTATAAAGTTTTCTGGAGTGTATCCGTGGGCCAGAAAGAACTGTCCAGATCTGGGGTTCTGGATGTTGTTCTCTAGGTAAAAAAAGAAACACAGGTCCTAAACGTAGATATGACTGCTGGAAAATGCAAACCAAACTTATACATTTTGCTAGTGATTGTGCCCATGTAATATTACAAGACTGTGAAGATCATGTCAAACCAGAACTTTATCCCCTCAGGCTGGCTTCCCTTTTTGCTGAATTTAATTGACATAAGTGTATTTGAGAGCTACTTGAACCTGGGTGGGGACTGAATAGTACCCAGGGTGCAACAACAAAAGAAGCAGCCGTACAAAACCAAAGGATAAATTGAAGTTACTACTCAGAAGTTCTTCATAATGCTTTCCAGAAAGAAGCCCTTCGTTCCTCTGTCAGTATTCTTTATTCTGAAATGTTTCAATTACACAAAAAATAGATACACTTTTTTGTTATTCCATTTGAATAAATTGCAGACATCACATGCTTTCCCCTAAATACTTCAGCCTTTCTCTGCTAAGAATAAGGTCATTTGCTTCATAACCACAATATCACATCTAAGAAAGCAATATTAATTCCCTGATACCACTTAATATTCAGTTCATATTCAAGTTTCCACTATTGTCACAAAAGTGCCTTTTATAGCTTTTTTTTTCCTTAATTAGGATACTATCTAGGCTCACTTACTGCATGTGATTGTTATTTTTAAGTAAGAAGCAATTTGAACTGTTCACTTGCTAACTATTTTCTATATACGTCTTACTCATAGATATTGTGGTAGGATGAATTATGTAGCTGGGGGACATGTTCTTAATCCTTCCCTGTGGGTGTGAATCCATAGTAAATAGGACCTTTTCAGGATGTTGTTTTTAAAGGTGTGGCCCAACTCAATGAGGTTGGGCCTTAATCCTGTTACTGGAGGCTCTTTGAAAACAAAGAGGCATGGAAGAGCAGAAGCTGGAAGTCACAGGAAACAGGAAGAGAATGGAGAGGACATGACAAAAAGTCAAGGACCCAAGGATTGCCACAGCCAGCCCCAAAATGCCACAGTCTTTGGGGAAAAAGCATCAACTTGCTGACACCCCAATTTTGGACTTCTCCTAGCCTCAAAACTATGAGGCAATAAATTCCTGTTGTTTAAGCCTACCCATTTTGTAATATTTGTGATCCCATCTGGATCTAAAATAGATATGAAAAAACAAATGTTCACAGGGGTAGGCATGGGGGTAATCAAGAGCAAGAGCTTTAGATAAGCGTATTTCTGTGAAAACCAGGAAAAGTCTAGGAGGAATGAATAGTCTTTTAACACAGCACTGAGAATATAATAGACAGAATGTTTATGCTTTCTAAACTCCTGGAATACAACATAAATTTTATGGATTCTGTTGGAAGCTGACAACACAACTTTTAAAGCTTAATGGTGGGTTTCTTCCTGAGCAATGAAAAGAAGCTGTTCCGTTTAACAGTTTCTACCACTCCAGGCAATAGCTTGCCCTGCTTCATAGAAGAAAACAGAATGAAAGGAGCATTGCACCCCTGCATTTTGCTCATGGTTTAATTTTAGATCCTGACCTGCTGAAATGGCTTTATTTGGCCATCAGTTTTATGCCAGCCCTAAGAAGTGGGGCACTCAGAATATAATGATAATTCTCTTCTAAGTTGTTACTTATTTTTTAAATGTTCATTTTACACAATTCCTTAAAGGGGACTAGTGACCAAGGTAACTGGTTTTTTTTTGTTTTGTTTTGTCTTTTTGGAGACTAGTATTAAAATTATTTTAATACTTTACAAAATATTAGGTACTACTTAAGAATTACATAATACCTGCTTTCAGATACTCCCATTAAAAACAATTTTACCATAGAAACTCTTATCTTTAAAGTGAGTTCTGTAATCAAATCAACACAGTACTTTTTTTTT
>PVKY010014692.1:0-10475 GCA_004027775.1 Bradypus variegatus | reverse complement strand
CCCTTGGGACGGGGAGGCCAGAGATGGGGGTCAAGCAGCTTCCTCTTCAGGATGCAGCCCAGAAATTTCACATTTTACCTCTGCCCACATCCTGGGGCCACATCCAGCTGCAGATTAAACTTGGTGGGAAAGGGGGATTCTAAAAGGACAGAGGGACAAGTGGATATTGAAGGACAATTACTGGGTTTGGGCAAAATGAATTAATAGATATTATGCAAAGTTACAAACAAAAAAAAATAGCTACTGGAGTGTAATGTTTAGATTTCTGTTGGTTTATCAGTAAGGCCAAACGATGCTGCAATAAAAAATAGTCCAACCCCACAGTGGCTCAGGGGCAGGAAGGCCCATCCCTGGGCGTCATGCGCGTCCGCCTGGGCTCCACTGCCTGCTGCTGCATGACCCAGGAAGGACGGTGTGGGACACCGCGCCCCAACTCTACAGGCCAGACCTGGCTTAGGGCTGTGCCCAGCTTGAGGGGGCGGGGAAAGGCCACCCATCGCAGGCTGGAAGGTGGGGAGAGCCCTCCCGCCAACAGAAAAGCCAGATCCCATGTGGCTGGAGGACAAGAGGGCCGGCAGGGCCATGGCCTTGCACAACTCCAGGGGGCGCCCTTCTCCCAATGGTCCCGAGGGCAGGATCCCTGAGAGGTGGCACCGGGGCTGGGGGGATGTGTCAGCACCTCGGTGGTGTGAGCAGGTGTTTTCCATGCTCTCTCCCGCCTGGCACAGGGTTTATGGTAAGAGGGCTTATCACCCTCAGGAACTTTCTCCTTTTTATTTAGAGAAAAGGAGGCCTGACAGCAATCCAGCAGTGCTGGCGGCAGAGCTGTGGAGGGGAAGACTTCCTCCTCAAAGTCAGACACATCTGCCGTCGGTGCCAGCTCCCACATTCCACAGCGAGTTACTTGCCTTTCCAGAACTTCAGCTTCCTCCTCTGTGAGTCGGGGTGACAGCTCCCTGGTGAAACCTCTGGAGAGAAAGTGAGCGGGTGATGCAGCTGCTGGTGGTGAATACACAGGCTAAACCAGCCCTACCTGCCGGGGTACATGGAACCCAAACAGATGCCCATAAAGGTCTCGGAGCCACTTGTGAAAGACTCCAAAAGGCTATTCCAAAAAGCACCCAAAGGAAAGGAATCCATCTCAGGTCCAGGGCACCTCAGAGATTACTTTGTTGGAAATCTTTACCCGAAACTGATTGGGATGACATCATTAAAAACCATCGTTGTTTGGGTGAGACCCTTAGCAGCTCGCCAGAAAGGAGCCGAGAGCCCTGCGATGGAAAGCAGACCTCAAGCTGAATTTATTTGGAAATACAGGAAGGAATGTTTAATGAGAGCACAGCAAAGAGTGGGAGGAAAGCGAGAGCTGAGGAGGATGAGGCTAGGAAAGCGAGCAAGAGTCTGTGGGAGGGAAAGGTCTTTTATCTTCTGGCTTCCTTTTAAGAATAGTTTAATATTAAATCTTCCTTGAATTCACAAAATCTTGTAAACTAAGAATTTCATGCAAACCTGCACGGGTGCCGCTGAGCTGAGCTCGCGGAGGGTGCGTTTTGATGAGCACCCATCTGTGATTAAAACAGTGATGGTTTGGAGGGGAAGGGCCTGTTGGCAGACCCCAGCCTCCATGTTCCTGCGGTTCTCCAGCTCTTTACCTTCAAGTCTTCGTCACCAAAGGGCTCAGCTATTAGCGGACAGATGTGGGTTTTGTGGGGCCTCAGAGGGGACATCGTGACCAGGGACCCTGAAGCTTGGCTTCCCCAGCGTCACGTAAGGTCGCTTCTGGCCATGCTCGGTCTCCCCACACTGGGGGCCTCTTGGCGGCCTCTACCTGCAGCTGAGCCTCCGAATGCCCCATGAATGAAGCCTGCTGCCGCCTGGAGTAGAACCCCCAATGCCAAAGCCACGTCATTCATTCACTCACTCGGTGAATGTTCGCACAAACCTACAGCAGCCCCCAGCTCCGTGAAGCACCGGGCTCCACACCCTGCCCTGACGAGGCTACCAGGACGCACCTGGCATGTGCCGGAAACTGGAGAACATGCACCCAGCCCCCCGCTGGCGTCATCCGGGGAGATGGTGAGGAATCAGCCTTTACGGATGAGCAGGTATCCACTGAGGAAAGAGGGGAAATAGCATCCTGGGCAAAGGGGAAAGAGGAAAGCAAGAGCAGAGAAAGCAGATTAAATTAATGTAGCAGTTATTGTGAGTCCGTGCCCTCGCATCAGCAGGGACCCTCCACTGGGAGACTTAGGCCCACGGCAGAGGCTAATGCGAGAGCTCGGTCTCTGCAGAAGGCCAGGGGACGACTGCCCCAAGGTACCCTTCCCCAGTCTGAAAAGGCACCAGTAGAAACGGGTTTCCTTGGATGTTGCAGGTATTAAGGGGGCCGCGGAATAAAGCCGACTCCTGGCAGGATGCCCCTGGGCCTCACCAGCAGGCACCGATGGACCCAGGAGCCACCTCCTCTCTTGGGGGCCAGGTCGGGGCTCTGGTGAGCAAAGGGGGTGCAGAGCGGGGTGAGGCTGGAGGCAAATCCAGCGGCTCCAACACATGTGCCTAAATTCTGGCTGAACTGAGGTACGGGGCGTGACGTTCCTGTTGGCACAGCCCTTAGGTTGCCTTAAATAAACGCTAACTTGGTTCCTGAGGTGCCACCTCCCCAAGCGAGCGAGACGCACTGCAGCAGTGGGGAGTGAGGTGCAGCCCCTTCCCCAGCTGAGACACCCTCCCAGGCTCAGGGGAGAGGGTCCTGGTCTCACAGGAGCCCCTTTCCCCAGGGCGAGGGGTGACTCCACTGAGCCCCCCTCTTTCCCACCCTGTCTGTGAGCAGCGCTGGGTCAGCCTCTCTGGTCGTGGCTGTCGTGACCAGATCGTCCCCGGGCTCCAGGACACTCCGCTGTTTATTAGAGGGCCGCCCCGAGACGGAGCCCCGGAGCCCCGGGCTGTGCCACTTTCCAGTTGCTTCTAGTACCTGGGAAGTCAGAGCAGCAGGGCAAGAAAGTACACATGCTGAGAAGATGTTTGCCATTTCTTTTTCCAACCCACCAGTCTCGGCTAATCCACCACTTCCTGAGCGCAGCCTCTCCAGGCCCCTCATCCGCGCCAACACTTGCTTCTCTCCTTGGTAGCATCCCTCACGCAAACAGTAACCCGCATACCTGCGTGATTCCTTGACTATGAATAAACGGAGGGATGGATGCACGGTGCAGGGAGGGAGGGAGGGTGGATGGACAGAGGGAGGGAGGCTGGAGGAAAGGAGGATCATGTTCACAATGGAATAGCCCAAAACGCAACTCTAAAACTAAGTGGCCAGCAGGAGTACACGACCCCATGTATCTACCCATCACTGAAGGGTTGCCCACAGGTGGCACGTAAAGTTCTTTGAAGAATGACCTGGAATTCTCCTACTCAACTAGGCTGGCCTGTGTTAGGGGCCGGATTGAGTCCCCGACATGCAGAGCCCACGAATGGGACCTTATTTGGAAATAGGGTCTTTGAAGACGTGATTAGTTAAAACGAGGCCAACCTGGACTAGGGCAGCCTCATCAACACGACTGTGTCCTACAGGAGGGGGAGAGGGGACCCAGACAGACAGACGATAGGGAGGCCATGAACACGGAGGACAGACAGATGCTGGGAGGCAGTGAACATGGGGGACAGACACTGAGGAGGCGGTGAACATGGGGAACAGACAGACGCTGGTGAGGGGTGAACATGGGAGACAGACAGATGCTGGAGAGGCAGTGAACACGGGACAGACAGACACTGGGGAGGCAGTGAACATGGGGGACAGACAGATGCTGGGGAGGTGGTGAACACAGGGGACAGACAGACACTGGGGAGGTGGTAAGCACAGGGGACAGACAGATGCTGGGGAGATGGCAAACACGGGGGACAAACAGATGCTGGGGAGGCAGCGAACATGGGGTACAGACAGACGCTGGGGAGCAGTGAACACCAGGGACAGACAAACACTGGGGAGGCAGTGAACATGGGGGACAGACAGACGCTGGGGAGATGGCAAACACAGGGGACAGACAGATGCTGGGGAGGCAGTGAACAAGGGGGACAGATGAGACTGGAGTGGGGCTACCACACTCCAAGGATGGCTGGTAACCCCCAAAAGCCGGAAGAGGTGAGAGGGTGCCTCCCCTGGAAGTTTCGGAGGGAGCCCACTGGCAGCACCAACACCTGGGTTTGGACCTCTGGCCTCCTGAATGTGAGACGAAAACTTCCCATTGCTTTAAGCCAACTAGGCTGTGGCACTTATCACAGCGGCCCTGGGAAACGGAGACGGGGTGCTCAGAAAAGGGTCCCCAAAGTTTTGGATTTGGATTCGTTGGTGGAGACTTCCGGCAGGGAATGGGACTTACGTCCTCACGGAAGCGCGCTGTCCACAGCCCCACACCCAGTGCAGGGGGCGCCAGCTCCGCCGGGGGCTCAGCCGAAGGTGACAGCGGGAGGCTCGTTCTGGTTAGGCCAAGGGTGGGATGACAGTGTGCCTTCGGACCCAAAGGCAGCGCCTCCCGACCCCGGTGCCCGCTGGGAGACGCCTGCTGCACCCACGCGTCAGCACCCTCCGGCTGTTCCCCGTCCCGTTATCAACCTTGCCCTCTGTGACTTGCCATCTCTCCCGAAACCTCCAGTTCAGTTGGACCTTAAAGCTCAGCGCAGAGCTGGACCATGAATACTAGATGTCACATCAGTGTGAAAGTTTTTTCCAGTCAAAATAGAAGGATTACTCCAAAGCTCAGTCCCCAGGGGTGCCAGTAACACCAGCTGGTACTCATTTCATGGTTTATGCTAGAACCATCGTGATTCCTCCAGGAATTACCTGGTGCCAGAGCTGGGAAGAGACTCCTAGCTCCGAGGAGCTCACTGCAGATGAAATGGCACTAAGGTTCACTGCTCAGACCCCCTGCTCCTGCCCAGGGAAGAGGCTTCCAGGCTGCTCAACTCTGGGCCCACCCAGTTGTCCCAGCCCTGCCCTGGGTTTTGGACTGGCTGTCTGGCTGTCTGTCTGCACGGCTCTGGTGTCAGAGTCTTCCCCGATGAGGCCTTCCGACAGCTCAGGGTGGCTCGTGAACTGGCCTTTGGTCAGGTTCTGCCCCATCCTCAAATCAGCCACTGGCTCCCAGGACATGCGCCAAACTCTGGGCCCTGCACATGAGTCCAGGTTCCTCTCTGTGCTGGAGAGAGACTCGAACTCACGCAGCACAGTCACTCCCTCCCAGGGAAAGTCGAGTGACACACAGGTCGTCAGGAAGAAATCGTATCCTCAGCCCACTCCAGGCAGAGATGAGGTGGGGGCAGGCGGATTCAGACACTGTGCCTGGTGGGTGCCAATCTCTTCTAGAAGGTTCCTCCGTGAACCTAGAGTTTACAGCTTGGTAACAGAAGATGGAGAGGTACTTCAACAAAGGAGGAGATATGCCCGGTGGTCAAGAGTGTGGGCCGAGGTCAACATCAGAGAAGTCCCCTGAGGGGACTGGTGACCTTGAAGAGGTCATGGGACCCAGCCAGGCCCCTAGGACCTTTGCTTTCTCTTCCTCCATTGTGTGGACACAACCTGGTACTTGGCTCACGGCATTGCTGAAAGGCTCAGGTAGAACAATGCTTCTAAATGGCTCCGCTCAGTCCCCGCACACAGCACGCCCCCAGCAGACGGCCGGGGCATTGGCCGCCACCGCACATAGCAGCCTGCTCACCGGACCTCAGGAAACACAGGGGCTGCCTGGCACCAGCCGCCTACTGCAAACATCTCTCAGCTGGGAGCAGGACCCTCGATGTGGGGCATAGGAGCCATGCCCGGGCTGCCGAGGGGGGCAAAGCCAGCCAGGATGCTGAGAGCCTGTGTGGACTTGTATGTGTCTGCACAGGGCTGCCCCAAAGCTCACGCGAGACCCTGCTCACGGGGGCAGTCTCCTCGGGGGGCATGGGCTGGAGGAAGACTCATGCTTTCTACCATAAACCTATTGAATCTTCTTTTTCTACTAAAATTAATAAAAACTGTCCACAAAACGATTGTTAAAATAACCAAATCTGCTTCAGAGTCCATAGTGAACAGTAAACCAAGTCCCACCCTCAGGGGAGTTTGTAACTGGACCACCCCTGACCGGCTCCAGCAGGAACCCCCCTCCTTCACTCTGCGGGAAGGGCAGACAAGGAGCAGCCCCTTTCCCCACGGAACCCCAGGCCCTCACCCTGAGGGCGCAGCCTGTTATTTTCCATCTTCACTCCTTTTTGTCAGTTTGTTTAATTTTAGGAGCTCAGAGAATCCGACCTCAGGGCTCGACGCCACGTGGCAGGGCGGGGCCGGTGCCCTTGTTGCAGAGGCGTTTCAGGCAGGGGGCTCTTCCGCACCCTGGGTGAGGGGCAGGGGCTGTCCCGTCGCCCCCCAGCTCCCCCCACCCCGGACAGACAAGATGAGGGAGTCACATCCAACCCAAACAAAAGCCAACTGCAGTGACGTCAACTTGGTAAGGATTAAACAAAGTCAAATTCTTCTTCCCCGTGTACTTGTTTTTAAAACAAAACTTGCAAATTGCGCTACGCAGAATAAATGATACAAAAGACTTTAATCCAGAATTAGGCCAGATTTGGCAGGAGGCCCTGGGTCTTCTCATGGAGCCCGTCCGCATACGGCCCCTCACTGCCCTGCTCAGGCGGCCACAGGCCAGGGACGGCCAAGCCCCTCCCAGGGAAGTCCCCTGGCCCCGAGGCTCGCTGGTCGCCTGGCCACTGCTTTGAGACACGCTGAGGGGCAGGTGACACGAGCCTCGTGTTTGTGAAAACCGCGTCACCAGGCACAGCGGGCCTCGAGCGCACCCAGCCTGTGCCTCCCAGGCTGCAGGGCATGTGACAGCAGGGCGTGGCCTCAGCCTGTCAATCACAGTCCCCAGGTGTGAGCCGGCCGCCCCGCACCAGGTACAGGTGGTGGCACGCACAGGGCCACTGCTGTCCAATGTCACTGGCTAACGGGGGAGAGGCTTACAAAAAATAGTCACAAAAAGGACATATCCAAACACCATGAACAGTGATTAAGCTAGTAGGAAATAATCTTATCTGTTGAATATCTTCAAGGCCAGACTGAAGTGCAGAGTTGGGGGAGCTCTGTTTGGGGTTGAGTCACCCTGAATTATGTGAGTCGCGTGGGTCATTGTCAGTGTTAATGTTTGGTGGCCCGGTAAACATAGGGGGGCTCCTGCATTTTTGCTGATACTCCCATTTTAGAGGGATTTCAAAGTCCGTTAGAAGCTAAGTGGTATAAAGCCTCTGCTCTTACATAAATCACTGAAAGGGGGTCTTCAACAGCACCAAGACCACTCTACCTGGCAACTGGCCTGTGTGTACAAGTGTGTGTGAGTGTGTATGTTCATATGAGTGTGTGAGTGTAGATGAGTGTGTGAGTGAACATGCATGAGAATGATGAGCGTGAGAGGGAGAGTGTGGGGATGTGTGCACAAGTGAGATGCGTGAGTGTGCAAGTTGTGAGCATGTGTGAAAGTGATGAGTGTGTGAGAGAATAGGGGTATGTGCAAATGTGAGTGTGTCAGTGTGTGAGCATACCTGAATGTGTGAGTGAGCATACATGAGAGTGATGAGTGTGTATGGGAGTGTGTGCATGAGTGTGTGTAAGCGTATGAGTTGTCAGTGTGTGTGTGCATATATGAGTGAGTGAGCATGCACACGAGTGATAAGTTTGAGGGAGCATGGGAATGTATCATGTATGAGCTGTGTGAGTGTGTGTGTACACATGTGTGAGTATACATGGGTGTGAGTGTGTGTGTGTGTATTGGGGTAGAGGTGGGAGGGACTCTATTGATTTGTAGTGAAACTTTCATTTCCAAGAGTAGTCTATGAATTGCCTGAAGTACAGGAATAGCATTTGCTGTGCCACGCTAGCTTGAGGATTTCTAATCAAAACAACTAAAAGGAGGAATTACAGTTCCAAGGTTGGATTTAATATCAAAAGCTGTGGCTGCTACATGACTCTTGAAGGGGCCGGAGAGCACAGGTATTGTCTGGACCTATCGGCAAGGTGTATGTACACTCCATATGGATCCCAGGAAGAAAAATGGAAGAATTAGGCAGACATGTACATGGCTGGGTTTAGGAAAACATGTAGCTGCTTGTCGGTGCCCTTATTGCGCATAAAAGAACATTTCCCATGGTCAGCAGCTCAAATTTATATGGACCCTAAGGGGCAAACCTCCAGTGCAGTGAATGGAGACTCACAGACACAAGTCTCATTATTTTTAACAGAAATTGTGTGCCAACTTCTCGCTCAGTGCCCCTTGCTGAGAATAAATCGTGTGTGTGTGTGCACGCGCATGTGTCTGTAAATCCTAAACACTTCTGACTCCCCCATCCTTGGCAATGGCATCATAGAAGAAAAATGATTTCATGAAAACACACTTCTGTTTCTCAAGTAGTTTTTCTATATTTCTGTCCCCCAATGATATTTTCTAGGTCAATCTTTTTAAAGAAAAAGTTGGAAAAGCCTTAAATTAAGACCAGGCAATAGTAGCTGTTGTGTGGGAAAGAGGACATTGCATTTACCTTTTCCAAATGACAGTGTGAAATGTTCTGTTCCCAGTCGATGGTGTGTGTGCTGCTTTCTAAATCGTGGAAGCACCTATATCAGAAGAACATTATAGAAATTTTATCTAACAACCAATGTTAAATAGTACTGCTAAGATTTTCATAGTTAAGGCAGAGGGAAATACAAATTATCAGCAAGGAACATAAGACATTTTCTTAAGTATTATGAGAGCACCAGTTCCAGAGAAAACTAACATGATATGAAATGGATGGACACCAGCACATCAGCTGGGTTGGAAAAGCTACTGACAGACCCTGAAGCTGTTTGTACCGACAAGGCACACAATGATTGTCTTCATGATGCACTGTAAGATCATGAACACTTCACAACATCCATAATTAACCTCAATATAATGATAAGCACAATGGCTACTTGTACATAGACGCTTCTAGAATAGAGTGACAGAAAACTGACTGAATGTAATGCTGAGGTAAACTATACCTGGGAAAATCCCCAGCCATGTGCCCTGGTTAGGGTCAGGGTTAGGCATAGGGCCATGACTGTATATAGTGAGAGGAGCCCATAGATTTGTTAGGAAAAAGTTTATAAACCTTAAATGGCTGGGGAAAAAATGAGAGAGTGAGACATAGGCAAAGGGATCCAACAAGATGGCAACTACTTGGGAAAAAGTGGAATTCTCCTTGAACTGATCTGGCAATATAGGGAAGGGCTTCCTCCGTGTCTATGCCGAGTGGGTTCCTGGTAGGAGGTGGGCAGCCCCAGCCCGGGCAGTTGGAGGTGGGGCTGGCCGCCAGGAAGGGTGGGCTTTCACTTGGCAGAGCCGGAAGGGTATCCTTAGTTGCTTCCAGAAGTTGGTGAGACGCATTGAAGGAGAGGGAGGGAATGCCTTCTTGTTAAAGATGGTGGATTAAACACACAGGTTCACTTCTGCTCCCTGCTGAAGCCCCTTGTAATGTGACAGGAGAGCAACTTAAAAGGAGGGATAGAAATTCACCAAGACAAAGAGAATGGGAGAAAGGTCAGAACGAAATGTTGGAAGCTGTAATGGAACAGGGATAATTCACTCAGCAGACCAAGAAAGCCAAAACAAGCCAGCAGTGGGGAATCCCCAAAGCAGACAGATTTGCAGCCTAGAACCCCTGAAAAGTGGGTGAGGTTGGGACTGAAATAAGAACAATTCCTTGAAAGTCTACTGAAGAAGCAGTTATATATTTCCATGCAAAAAGGAGGAGGAAGGACTATATGTTCATCTTTGCTTGCATAGGCATAAAAAGTCTCTGGAAGACTGAATCTGATCAAGACTCTACATCTAATGACTCATTTAAAGGAAATATGGGGGATAAAGGAACACACACCACAGATGCAACCAGCAAAATCCAGAGCATGGGAAACTCTAAGGATAAACCACCATTTTCTTATCGAATATTTTGTAAAGAAAAAAAAAAAGCTGTGTAAGGGGCAAGGGCAATGTGTGGATTAAAATCTATTTAAGGGGTGTATCAACCAATTGCAATGTCTGGACTTTATTTGAATCCAGATCCTGGAATCACCAACGGTATAAATTATGCATTAAACAGTAAGGAAGTTGGACTTCTGGAACCAGAGGTGGGAAGGAGCACACAGAGGAGCTGTGTGCCAGTTTGAATGTATTATGTCTCCCCAAACACCATTATCTTTGAAGTAATCTTGTGTGGGTGGACTTATCAGTGTTAATTAGACTGTAATTCTTTGAGTGTTTCCATGGAGATGTGCCCCACCCAACTATTGGTGATGACTCTGATTGGATAATTTCAGTGCAGGTGTTGGCCTGCCCATTGGGTGGGTCTGAATTTTATTATTGGAGCACTATATAAGATCAGACAGAAGGAGCAAGTTGCTACAGCCAAGAGGGACACTGAAGAAAGCACAG
>PVKY010014691.1:0-10489 GCA_004027775.1 Bradypus variegatus | reverse complement strand
AGCCCACATGCTCAACCCCATTGCAACTGAGATCCTAACAGACCTGGTTCTTGCCAGAGTGAGTCTAGGGGGCAGAAAGGCATTAAACAAACACACACATCAATATACAATTACGAAGAGTGAAGAGGGCTGTGAAGACAGTGGGGGCCTTAAATCGGGTCATAGGGAAACCCGCCAGGTTGGAGGGAGGAGTGGGATGAATGAAGGGTTTGCTGGAACCAGGGTTTTCAAGCTTCGGTCACCCAGGGAGCCTGTTAGAAATGCAAATCACTGGGCCTCATTCCCCAGAGCTTCTAATCTTGACCAGAACCCTGGAGATTCTGATTTGGTGGGTCTAGGTAGGGGCTGAGTACTTTTGTTTTCTTAAACAAGTTTCCTAGGTGCTTTTTATTATCAGGGAGGTTTGAGATACATAGTTCATTCATATCACCTGAAAGGACCAAAAAATACAGATGTCCAGGCCCCACCCTGAGATGATCCGGGGTGAGCCTGGGAATCTGCGTTTTTAAAAGCTCCTCAGGTGATTCTAATGTGTAGCCACAGCTGGGAACTACTGCTGGAAGATTCTACAGGATTCTATAGGTCTTTTGAGACCCCAGGGATATCTGGTGCCCATGGACCCTCGTTTTAGTGATTTAATACTGCAGAGGCAGGCCCAGAACTGAGCCTGAGGTAAATCCTTGCTCAGAGACTTCCCCTTGATTGAATGGCCCCCATAGACTTCTTCCCAGTCTCTCCTCCCTGATAACTTTCCCAGGGCCCCCCATGGCTTTCCATACTCCCTCTAAGTTTCATTTGTTTTAAAGTAGAGTGTTCCTTAATTACAGGGAGAACATGACTACCACTCACAAACATTTGCCCTCCTCCGGGGCCCTACAAGGCAGCCCCTTGGATCTTATTCTTTCTCCAACTCCCCGCACTCGGGGAATGACGGGATGCATGGGGTGGCCCATAAGAGGTGCCGTGTTGGCACATAGACGACTTCTCGTCCAGCTCTTCTTCCAAATAAGGCCAGAGGGCTGCTGCAGTTGCTCCGGGAGCAGTCTGATTAAGACCAGAGGGTGTGAAAGAATCCACCCTTGGCTTGGGCCCTGAAGAGAGCCTGCAGAAGGTGAGGGCAGAGAGAGAACGGAACTGGCTGGAGCAGCCCCCGCGAGCTGGGAGCCAAGCCTGAGCTAGGCAGAAGTGACATGTTACCCAGCACCTGATCGATCCCTGCTGCCCACGAGCCTCATCTGCTCACTTCTGAAATGTGGTTAATGATCACCACATTGCAGGAGAATCATGAGAACTCACGCCTCCTGGTAAAAGGAGAGTTCATTCCTCTTCCTTTGAGGCAAGCACAGAAATGGAACCCAGGCCTGCGGCGGCTGACAAGGCCTGTTTGGAGAGACCCCAGGGAAAGACCCTTCTCGAGGGGCTGCACAGACCCAGTAGCTGTGGCCCACCCCCAGAGGCCCCAGGAGCTGAGAGGTCAGCTCTGCCCACCTCTCTTCACACAGACGACCCTCCTGGCAGGGCCTGGTGGGAATGGCAGGGGCCTCGACATGTATAGATGGTAGCCCAGAGAAAAAGGGTGAGGCCTGACCAAGAAGGAAAGAATCAAGGGAATGAGGCACTGACTCATTCTCAGGCTCCTGCTCTAAGAAAGAGAAGGGCTTGGACTTGTCTGGGGAGGGGGATGGGGCTGGGAAGACGCCAGGCCAGAGGGCACAATGAGAAACAAAGCTGTCAGGAAGCCTCTGGGCTCGGGGATAAATCATCCGAGGAAGAAAGCCAGCTTTAGAAAACCACAGCTTGACTGGTGGTCTCTTCTTTCTTCTAACTCATCCTTCTAACTGGGAGCAACAGTAAGAGGCCCCTGGGACCAAGTCAAGCAGGAAGCCTTTATTGAGCTCTACTGTGTCCCCAACGCTGGGCAAGTCATCTGTTAGGAGAGATAGGACTAATTTGGGATTGAGTCCACTTAGGGCCAATGTTTGCCACTGTGCCTTGTTCCTCTACCCCTACCCCATGCCCCTGCCACCAAGCCAAGTATGGACTGTATCTGGGCAACTTTTCTATATGGTACAAATAGTTCTAATACAAAGGCCCTTAGGGCTGTTGGCCCTGGCACTGGAGGCTACACACACACACACACACACACACACACACAGAGGTGGGGGAGTGAGTTAATTTTCATGAGGTTGGGTAGGCTTTTAAGGAAGAAGTTTTGTGAGACAGTAGGGGTGGGTGGGGCAGGGAGAGAAATCAAGGACCCAACTCTGATCCTTTGTATCACTGCAATTGTGGTTACAACTGTTTGCTTAATGCAAAAAAGGAATTCATTGGTCTTAGTAACAAGGTCCAAAGGGTGTTGCTGGCTTCAGACAAAGCTTGAGCAGGGGTTCTCAATAATGTCACCAAGGCCTGATACTCCCCACTGTCTTTTGGTTCAACTTTCCTCCAGGTAACAACACTATCACAGGCTGGCTTTACCTCATGGGATCAAGATGGTAGCAGAACTTTCAAGTCTCACACCTTCTCACCAGTACAAAGAATTGGCCTACTTCCCCGATAGTGCAAAGTTGTGGAACTCGGTTTCGTTGGCTATGACTGGCCTGACTTTGGTCATGTACCCATCCACTGCGGCCAGAGGGATGGAATATACTGATTGGTGGGGTCACAGGCTCTGCTCCTGGATTAGGGTGTGTGGTAATGGGGTATGTATGGGGAGTGTGGCCATGGTGGTGATGAGGACAGCTTCTCTGGAATCATAAACACTGATTGAGGCCGTTACTAGAAGTGGGCGAATGGGACAGGCTGGCAAGAGACACAAACCCCTTTTCACCCCTTCGAGAGAGGCCTACAGGGAAAAGGGAAAGCATCTTCTCCGGGGCCTGGGTTGCAAAGCAAGATGCAAATTGGGGAGAGGAATCTCTGCCCTCTCCAGCTCAGAGCACAGAACTGGCTGTGTGGTGAGGACTGAGAGCTTGCCACCCTGGGCCAGCACCAGGGGTCATCCCAGGATAGAAGCAGGGGCCTCCCAGAACACCCCAGGCAGTGAGACCACCAAGGTCCCTGCCTCAGTTGCACAGTGGACATCAACCAGGAGCTGAAGAAACCTCAGCTGCCTGGCCGTGGGCAACTATCAGGCCCACAAGAGACTGCCAGAAGTGACTGGAGTCAAGTTTTGGGGGTGAGTCAACTGAGGTCCCCTATCAGAGAGCAGGCAGCACCCCTGGTGGGGCTACATTTGCTGGCTATGATGGAAAGAACTTGAGACTGTAGGTCAGAAGATTTGGATTCCGGTCATTGCCAGACCATTTGTTAGCTATATGACCTTGGGCAAGTCATTCTTCCTTTTTTGGCCTCAGTTTACTCCCCTGGGAGACAGGAGGGACACCACCCACCTCAAGAGTTGATGAGAGAAGCAAGTGAGCCTGGGCAGCAGAAAGCAATTGGGAAATGCTGAAGTGCTACATGAGCAACATGGTGAACACAACAGTGCGGAAGTATATATCTGAGTGCAGTTAAAAGGGGAAATTTTAGGTTGTATATTTGTTACTAGAATAAAAAAATTTAAAAACCAACAACATAGGACCGAACAACACAGTCAACCCTATGTAATAGTACAATTATATAAATGTTCTTTCGTGAATCATAACAAACGCACCACACTAATGCAAGGTGTTAATAATAGGGTGGTATATGGGAACTCTGTGCTTCCTGCATGATTTTTCTGTAAACCTACAACTTCTCTCTTTCTAAAAAAGTGCTGAGTGAGGGTCAGGGCCTCTTCACCTCCTTAGCCTGATGGCTGGGGGCCTGGCCCCTGGCGAGCTGCACCTTCCTGCCCAGCAGCCTTCAAGCCACAGGGGAAAGAGTAAAGAGGAACGAGCCCCACGTGTGTCCAGGGGAAGTTTGTGCCTTGGAGGCCCTGGGGCCAAGCCAGGCATGTGGGCAGCTCCCAGGACCGCGGAGGGAACCCAGGCCCGGGCATCGGCCTGCAGGTTCTACCAGTCATGCACTGGCGAAGGGGTAAAGCTAAAGAGAGAAGAAGAGTGCACAGTGCACGGGCGCAAACGCACCGCCCCCTCCTCGACGGCCTCCTCCCACTGGCCCGCAGCGCAGGCGCAAATCAAAGGCTTGGGAAGGAGGAGCCTTCCGCCTTGGCTCTAGGGCCGAGCTTCCCTGGGGGGCTCCCCCACTCTACCACGGAGCGGAAAAGACGGAGCTGGCTGGGGATTGGCGTTTCCCAGAAGGCAGCTAGTCACAGGGATCTAATCCTCTTCCTCTGGCCTCCAAGTCTCAGACCACCCACTCCCCAAATCTTGGGGTCCCTGTGCCCACCTGCTCCCCAAGAGGGTGTCTGCAGCCCAGCCCCCACTGCTGCGGTCTGGCCTTCCAGGCTCAGCCTCCTGGAGAGCTGGCTGGTTGAAATGTCTTCTCTCTGCCACGCTTGGCTTTTGATTAATCAACTAGTAGTGGATGGAACATTCCTTTCCATATTTGCCCCAGGCCGGGCCGCTTGCTTTTTTTTTTTTTTTTTTTTGGTAATACATGTAACAAAATTTGTCATGTTAACCATTTTAAAGTGTACTATTCTGTGGCATTCAGTTCACTCACAATGTTGTACAACTATCACCACCGTCTAGTTCCAGCAGTCACTCCCCTCCCTTCAGGCCTTGGCAACCACTAGTCTTTCTGCTTCTGTGAACTGACCGATTCTGAATATTTCTTATAAATGGAACGATACAATATTTGCCCTTTTGTGTCTGGTTTATTTCACTCAACATAATGTCTTCAAGGTTCAGATATGTTGTAGCATGTATCAGTACTTCACTCTT
Organism: Bradypus variegatus; assembly: GCA_004027775.1. Classification (NCBI taxonomy): domain Eukaryota; kingdom Metazoa; phylum Chordata; class Mammalia; order Pilosa; family Bradypodidae; genus Bradypus; species Bradypus variegatus. The sequence goes on along the minus strand of PVKY010014691.1, from coordinate 5,660 downwards.
TTTTTGTGGCAGACTAATATTTCATAGTAGGGATATACCACATTTTGTTTATTCATTCATCAGCTGATGGACATTTGGGTTGTTTCCACCTTGTGGATATTGTGAATCCGCCCATTTGCTATTGATCAGAGGATAAAAGCCCATCTACTCAGTCAGCATTGGGGCCTCTGGGTCTCAGATGCAATCTAGAGTGAACAGTCCTCAACGTGGGAAAAAACTTGGTCTTGGAGTCAGTTAGACATGAGTTTGAATTGAAGATCCTATGCTTCTTAGCTGTGTGACTTTGGCTGAGCCTCAGTTTCCTTTTCTGGAAAATGCAATGGCAGCACTGTGCACGGTTGTTGTGACGACTGAAGGCAAAAGAAAGAGCTCATGGCAGATGTCCAATAGATAGTCTTACCATCTTCAGACACCTTTTCACATACGACTTCCCTATACCATTCTCTTCTTGTTGGCTCAATAAATGTGTTGAGAGCCGACTCTGTACCAGGCACCTCAACACTAGCATGCATGATCTTCATTTCCTCAGCCCTGTGGTGTTGAAACCAGTAAACTCATTGGACCCAAGAGGCCACCGTGGCTCAGGGAGAGGTTGAGTGTCCTAAGGCTACAGGTTGCAGTACAGGATTTGAATCCAGGTTTTCAAGTACTAAGAGGAACCCCAGTCTGTGTGTTTCCATAGACTGCTTCTATGTCTGGAACGTCCTCCCACTTCTATCTAGATTCCACTGATATTTCAGGGCCTCATTCCCCTTCCGTCTCTACCAGGACACCTGAATCAGTTATGACCCTTTTTATTGCAAGTAACAGAAGCTTCTGTCCCCAACAAGCTTAAGAAAAAATGGCGCTTTTTTTTTGGCTCAAGTAACCCCAAATTCCAGGAGATCTTATTTCAGGTAAGGTTGGCTTTAAAGCTCAAATAATGTCATCAGTATCATCTCTCACTCTAAATCTTGGCTCTGCCTTCTCTAATGAGAGCTGAAGTTTCAGACTCCATATGGTAGCAACAGGGCACAGCGGTTCCAGCCCTTACCTTCTTCCAAGTGTCAAGTATAGCGGAGAGAACAAGTCTTACTCTTCGTAGCTCACACTGGGTCTTGGAATTGCGATGTGTTGTCATGGATTTGTCTGACATGGGTCAAGTGCTCATTTCTGAACCAATCACTATGTCTAGGGAGCTGATGCCATGGGTTAGTCTAGACCTAAAACACCTGCACCACTCTGGCGCTCTGGTGGCTTCTATCCTCTCTGGAGGGAGACTGAGGTATGCTTACCAGAAGATGGGTGAGTGGATACTGGGTGAAAAAACAACAGATACCCACAAGCCCCTGTTGAAACGTTTCCCTTTTCTGAATTCCTGCATCCCTGCTCATCTCTGCCAGGCAGGAAACTCCTTGAGGGCAGGGATTCTTTGTGTGATCCTTATCACTTGGTGCAGTACCTGGGAGAGAATGGGCACCAAATATGTGCTTTTCAGTTCACTGAAGTATTTATTCAGAACCCAATGTGCCTAGCCCTGTGCCACTTACGTCAATTAGAATTCAACTGAGAAGAGAAGCTACTTTAGCTATTTTAAGGAGTAGGGGGTTTCTTACAGTGCATTAAACAGCTTGCAGAATCACTGGGAAGGCTGAAGAAACAGAATCTAGGCTGAGCTTTCAGGAATGACCCCTTCCATCATACTTAGCACCAAGAAAACTGCAGTATCTTCTGCAATCAGAAAGCCACCATCATCCCATTCAGAAGACACCTTGGTCATGAAGCCACTTTTCCCACCATCTCCAGGGCCGCCATGTGCTGAAGTGATGTAGTCAGACTGGATGCCCACACCCTGCCTCCCAGCACCCACCAAGCCAATGACTGGACCCTCGAGTTCCATGATCGGGCTTGCCAGCAAAAATAGGAGAAGTAGCAGGGAGGTTAGTCTCCACCTTCAGTTTTCATGTGTGTACACCAAGTGGATGAACCAGCATCTATATGGAATCAAAGAGGCCTGGGAACTGTAGTTTTTAGCTTCACAGACCTCATAGTTTGGAAGGCACATTAGAGGCTGAGACACAGACCCTGGGATAAGGCAGTAGGGTGCCAGCCCACCATATCCACGTGCTGACATAGCAGGGGCTATAGAGTAGTGCAAACCAAGGGTTTATTCTTAAATTGCTGCAGGGGAGACATGACCACTGAGCTATCAGCTCTTACCTGGTCCTCTGTCATGGAGCTTTGGAGTTAGAGGGACCTCAGAACTCATCTTCTTCCCCTTGTTCTCAACTTTTTCTTTACCCAGGACACTCTTTGTTATGTTCACCCCAGAGAAAAGCTTGATCTAGGATATGGTAGTCATGAGAATCAACTCTGGAGCCACAGCAGCCCAGGTTCATATCTCGGCTCAGCTACATCCTAGCTGTGTGACCTTGAGCAAGTTACTTCATCCTTCTATACCTGAGGATCCCCTTCTGTGTTAACAGCCTCATCTAATAAGGGAGATTTGAGGATTAAGTGAAAAAATTCACACAAAGCTCTTGATAGTGTCTGGTACGTGGTAAAAACCCCATAAATGATTGCTCTGATTCTTAATGATTAACTCAAAGCAGCTGTATCATGGATACAATTTGTGTTAAGCTGTTATCTCTCCCAACTTTTTATTTTGAAAAAGTTCAAACCTCCAGAAAAGTTGAAAGATAAGTACAACGAGCACTTCTCTACCTTTCACCCAGATTCGTCAGTCATTAACATTTTGCCACATTTGCTTTCTCTCTCTCTCCTAAGATAAGTTTCAAGGATAAGGACAATTTACCTCTAAATATATCAGCTGTTATCTCAGAAGAACAAGGATGTTGTTCTCCTTCATAACCTTATCACAATTCAATAAATTTATATTGATGCAGTAATATTACCTAATATATATTCCATATTAAATTTTCTCCAGGTGTTCCAATAATGTCCTTTATAGCTGTTTTTCTTAAAATCTAGCATCCAAATAAGGATCCTGTATTAGAAGAGCTATCCTTCCTGCCTCTTCTTTCATGACACTGACATTTTTAAGGAGTCACTGCCAATTGTTTTATAGAATGTCTTATAATTTAGATCTGTTTCCTCATTATTAGATTTAGACTAAATATTTTTTTTATCAAGAACACTACATAGGTGATATTCTCATTGCATCACACCAGGAGGCTCGTAATGCCACTTTGTTCTTTTATCTGTGCTGCCAAATTTGAATCCTTGGATGAAGTAGTGTCCACTAGATTTCTCCATTTGAAAGATCCTTTCCACTTTGGAATTGTCTGGGGATGCTTGGTTGGAAGTCACTGACCTAGTGTCCAAGTTTATAACCTCTATTTCATGGATGAAGAAGTTAAGATGTAGAGAAGGGGCAGAAGTTTCCAGAAACACTCAGCAAAGTCAATGCCACAACTGAGGGTGAGCAGATCCCAGGTCCCAGCCTGCTGCCCAGGGCCATGCCCACCCCTGCCCCGCCTCCGACTGTGTCTGATCAAATGCTAGGGAGGGTCTGATCCTTGAGCCTTCCTCGGGGAAAGGGCTATGTTGGCAAGTTCTCAGCCTATGAATCTGTTCCAATAGGACCGTGAGTAGAACACCAAGGGGTGGACTGTGTTAGGGGCCATGGCTACCATGCCCAGAACCAGCTGCAGACATTGAGGTGAAATGACCTTTAGAAGTTACCTAGTCCAACCTCCATTTTCTGGGAGGACACCGGGGCCCAGAGTAATGACATGACTGTGCCAGGGCTCACGGCTGGAGGAGCTACCCCAGGAAGGCCTCATGGGGTGAGGTGGGGTGTGGAATGGACCGCTCTCTAAAGTCAACCTCTGAATCAGAATCCACTCCTCAGCTTCCCAGAAACAGAAACTAGATTTTTGAGAGTGCCCAGAGGCAACCACCCTTGGGACCTGTCTCACATTAAACAAACCCTCTGGAGATCAGGGTGCAGATTAGAATACCTTGTAGCAATGACAATGGAAAGGGAACAATCCAGTGAATCACTTTCTTCATTCCCTGGATGCTGCTTAGCTCTCCTTCTTTTACATAGTCCAGAGGTGTAGTGCTGCGTTTCTGTTCTTTGAATTCCCTTTCTGGACCCACTGCAGACTGCAGCCACCACCACCACCACCACCACCCCCCCGCCTTGCCCTGTTCTTTCTCAGAAGGGAGACAATATAATTCTTTTGGCCTGTACTTTCTCAGTTACAATAACTCATTCATTGCACATCTCTGAGTTTTCACCCAGGCTGATTGGAGTCTGGGTGATCCCAAAACATATTTCAATCACATATTTCCTGACACTCTCTTAGATTGGGTCGTTTCAAAAGATTCATATATTCCTTCAACCAACTGTTTGGTGGATCACGTATTATGTGCCAGGCTCTAGGGACAAAAGGGTGAGCAAAATCGTTGAGGATTTCTCATCAGGTAAGTGACTCCATACAATGATCAGCCTAGACAGAGGACCGTGACCAGGGAGGAGGGTGAAGAGGGGTTGCCAGAAAGGTCACCTGGGAACCAGCAAGGAGGCTGTTGCTGTGACAGGGGCAGGTGGCAGTGGTGGCCAGAATAGGGTGATCATCATGGGGTTGGAGAGAAACAATCAGATTTGAGGAGGTGAAGTCAAGGACCCCCAGCAGGCATGCAAATGCAGCTGCCCAGCAGGCAGTTCCAGGTTGTGTCTGAAGCTCTGGAGAAGAAGCGGTACCAGATTTTTCTATTTCATTTTGATTTTTCCTGGTTCATTTTTTTTTATCATTTGGCCTGCCCAGCTCACAACCTTGACATTCAGCTTCCTGGCAGTGACAGAACTGGGGCTAGAGCTAAGTCTCCTTCATTCTCTTCACCAAGTTGCAGCCCCTATTCCAAGAGCTGAGAGCTTCCATGTGTTTTCAGACACTGTGCGCCAAGTGGGCCCGATGATCTCATTTGGCCAGGGTTACTCTCTGAGGTAGTTACAGAAGCCCAGGGACATTTTGGAGAAAGCCATTTTGAAACCAGAACCGGGCACAAAGGACCAGCAGATGCCAGCCACATGTCTTCCCAGCTGAGAGGTGTTCCGGATGCCATTGGCCTTTCTTCAATGAAAGACCTGTTTCTTTATCAGGAATGTGTCAAGAAGTTAAGTGACTTTTTCAGGGTCACAGAGGAAACAACAGAGGGTCTGTCTGACTTCTAAGCCCATACTCTTCAAGCTTATGTTCCCGGGCGATGCCATCCAATAGAACGTTCTGTGGATGATGGAAATGATCTGTAGCTGAGCTGTCCGACACGAGCACTAGCCACATGTACAGCGGAGGAATGGAATTTTTAATTTAATTTAATTAGTTATTAAAATGTAACAACCACATGTGACTAGTGGTATTGTACTGCACCGCATTGTTCCAATGCTTCCAAAAGGCCAAACAAAGCCCTGGAACTTCCCCTCAAAAATAGTGACAGAATGGGGTCCTCTTGAGCCAAATTTGGTTTCCCTCACAGGCTCCTGAGCTCCTCAAAATAGTAGGTTCTAGCCCTGGAGGGTTAACTAAATACTTCCTGCAGCTCACAGTATTCAAAGGTACCAGATGGGAAAGTTGGATGCTTGGGAGGTGCGAAGGCCCCTGGTGACTTCCGAGATGGGGAAAGGAAGTGCCCTTTTGCAGCATCCTGGAACA
>PVKY010014690.1:0-10469 GCA_004027775.1 Bradypus variegatus | reverse complement strand
CCTTGCAGGAGGCCGTGGCTGCCCGCAGGGTGGCCTCTCCCTAGCTCTCCCCCTTGTCCCCTCTGCAGCAAAGGCACCACCCAGTCCTCCCCTCCCCACCCCTCCTCAGCCTCCCCTCCACCCTCCTTTCTCCTCTGGTGTCTGCAATCTGTCCCCTTGGGGAAGGAAACCTGCCACCATTTGGGTCCAGGATGAGTAATTGGTACTCAGAAGAAAAAGAAAGAAGCCAAACATGTGCACACATTTGTCTGAGCTACGCCCGTGCTCTCGCAGACCTGATCTCACGTGGCCCCGAGTGTTCAGACTTGCTTTCTGGAGAACCGTTTGCCACACACTTCCTGCATTGGAGATGGCTGAGAGCAAGACAGACCCAAAGTGGGCTCTGAGGACACGGGATGGCCAAGGGAAGCCGACAGAGGAAAGGGGACCCCACTTTGGTAATGATGCATCCTGGGTATTGGAAGGCAGCTTGGATGTCCCCCCGCCTCTGAGCACCTCACTTGTTCCAACTTTGTTGGTTGGATCCTGGTTCTGATCGTCCTGACGTCACCAAGAGTCATTGCTTCATTCAACATGCAGGGAATGAGCACTCGACATCATTGCTGGAGCTGCTGTGGCAAGTGAAACATGCTGTAGTGAGCAGGACACGCTGTGGTGGGCAGGACAGACAGCTCCCATGGTGTTTACTGTCTAGCGGGCAGTGATTCATTATTGGACAAATCGTGAGACCAACTGTTACCAAAACACAGCTGTGACAAGGGTTATGCAGGAGAGTGGCAGTAGGTGAAAAAGGGGGACCAGACCCCGTCGGGGGGGTTTTCAGGGAGTGTATCTCCATGCCAACTCCTGGCCCAGCTGTGGACTGTTCTGGAAGCTCCCTGACCCATCTTCCTCTAGACACGTGCTGGAGGCCAGTGGAGATGAGAGCCACTGGGTGAGAGGCAGCCCTGGGTGCTGCCTGCCTCACCGCTGGGAGCAGCTGCTCTGCTCTGGGCGAACGTGGGGAGTGATCGCGGTTTCCCCAGGTGAGATCTTGTAACTCGCTTTGGGATGTGCTGGGGCCGTAAGGTGGACTGTGCGAGGGAGTGAGCTGGAAGTCTCCCTTGTCCCAGTTGTAAACTGATGACCAATAGCCCCACGGTTATCTGTATTTTTATCTTTATTTCTGCTGTTTTTTTAAAACCTATTTTATCTAATCTAATCCATCTGTTAATCTAATCTATCTGCATTAATCTAATGTCTATAGCTATATCGATTTATATCATCTACATAATCTATCTATGTCTGTCGTCTAGTCTTCCTTCTTTCCTTCCTTCCTTCCTTCCATTATTTGTCTTTCTACCTTTTTCCTTTTTTTTTTTTTTTTAAATTTTTTTTTTAAAAAGAGAAAGACTCCAGGCCAGGCTTTCTCAGCTGTGACACCACTGATGTCCTAGGCTGGATAATTCCTCATTGTGAGGGGCTGTCCTTTGCATTGTGGATGTTCAGCTTCATCCTTGGCCTCTCCCACTAGACACCAGGGGCGCCCTCCTGTCCCCCAGTGGTGACAACCAAAACCATCTCCAGACGATGGCCTGGTGTCCCCGGTGTGGTGCACACACACCCCCAGTTAGAACCCCTGCTCTAAGCCCTAGCCCCCAGACCACCACTGTCTCACACTCAACCCTCTTTCCACAGTTACGTCTCCAGCGTGGCCCTGTTGTTAGTCCCTAACCCAGTCTCCGCCCTCCTGGCAAACGTGAAGACCCTGAAGCTCCATTGAGGCCATCTTCCACTGGACAGGGACAGAGCAGGTTGCTGTCTGGGGCTGAGCCGGCTGCCCGCTGGGCCTGACTCAGCTGCACACGCTGCCCCCATCCAGGACCATGTCCCTGGAATGTCCCCTGGGATTCAGGCACCTCAGAGACTTCCCCAGCTGCTGTTGTCTAGGCCCTGAGCTCTCCCCACCCACGGACCCTCTCCCAACCAGCATCTTCCCCAAGAAATATGTTGTTTCTCTGCCTTCACAGTAATGTTCTTCCAAAAATGATAAGGCTCAGGAGGAGTTAAAGGGGAGAGTTTTTGTGAACACATGGAGGCCAACACAGAAAATTAATTGTTCTGTTAGAATTAGAGAGTCACAGAACTTAAAGGAACCGGGGAAAGAACCTGGGTTTCACGCAGGTTGGGGAATCTCCCTGCTTGGGGCCTCCGCCATTCCCGACTCAGTTCCTTCCTGGTTACCGGATAATATCTAGACTGTCACTTACTCTTCTTTCTCAACCTCCCTCCTTACCTGCCTCTCCCCTGCCTTCCTTCCAACCCACAGGTATTTACTAAATAAGATTATCCCCTGCTCTAGATTCTGGGATTCAGAAGCAAACAAGACAGACACAATCTTTGCATGCATGGTGTTTAAAGTTTACTGAATGGCCACAGATTTCATTTTCTTGATTCTAAAACGCTCTTGACTGTAAGATGCACATTAATTTAATAGTGACCTTTTGGTGGAATAAAAGCAAGGAAGGAGGGAAGGAAAAAAGAAAGGAACACTGACTATATTAAATGCATATACTTGAGTTAAGAAGTTTCAGAAACATTAAAATATGACGGACTTAGATTTAGGGGGCTCTGAGAAAGCTTATGCCTCTAGCGGCAAAAATGTTAACATATTTAGTAGCAATACCCCCAAAGTCCAGTAGGTGGCGCATCATGAAAGTGGGTGTCAATTGTACTGTGTTCTCATTTCCGTTTGTGTTTGTGTCACTGATTCTTTCTCTCTCCTCCCACACTGCTTCCTCCTTTACATCTTCCCTTGCATGAATATTTTACAGTCCTGAAGTATGTTCTTACTTGCTATTTTGTTAAGTACAGTTTTATATTAAGCCCATTGTATTGTTTTCCTATCACTGCAGTAACAAATTCCCACAACTTTAGTGGCTTAAAACAATACGAATTTATTCTCTTAGAGTACTGGAGGCTTGCTGGGCTAAAATCAAGGTGTCAGCAGGGCTACGTTCCTTCTGGAGGCTCCAGGGAGCATCGGTCTCCTGGCCTTTTCCAGCTTCTAGAGGCTGCCAGCAGTTCTTGACTCAGGGCCCCTTCCAGCTTCAAAGGCCATGACGGCTGGTTTTTCTCCCGTCACATCTCTCTGGCACTGCTCTCCTGCCTCCCTCTTTCCTTTATAAGGACCCTTGTGATGACATTTTGTCCACACAGGCATTCCAGAACATCTCCCCCCTTCTCCAGGTCCTTAACTTATCACCTCTGCAAAGTCCCTTCTACCATGTGAGATGACACAGCCAGTTTCCACGGATCAGGAGTGGACATCTTTGGGGGCTGTTATTCTGACATCCTGACTCACCCAAGAAGGGTTTTCTTATGCATCCTCCAACGACTTCTCTCTGCAGAGGATGCCCTGTCAGCTAAAGGACGGGGCAGGACAGGAATAAAACTGGGAATTGAGGTCACCAGCTGTAGTTGTGAAGGGGCCTGCAGTGTTTGGAACCAAGCGTTAGGGCATGCGGTCTAGCAAGAAATCATTGCATTTGAAATGAGGCGGTCCTCGGATATCTGGGAAGCCTGGCTACCATTGACTCCATCGCCAATCAAATCTCGTCAGTTCTCCTTCCTAAACATTTCTCAGATCTGCCCACTTCTTTCCACGCTCACGGCTGTCACTGGGTCCAAGCTTCCCAGTGTCTCACCTTCTCAGTGGTCTCTCGCTCCCACCTGGCACCAGAGGGAGCTTTCTTAATCACAGATTGGATGATGTCAACCCTTGCGGATGTCTCCAGTACGCTCCACTGCGGTTGGGATAATGGTCAAATGCGTAAGTAAGGCCCCCGGGGTCCCACGTGGTCTGGCTGTTAACCTCAGCGATCATCTTCCCGCCAGACGCTCCAGCTGACCCTGCCCCCAGCCCCGCTGTCTCCCCAACACCTGCTCTTCTAGAGCATCAGCCACACCATGGCCATCAAGGACACCTCCCCTGACCCAGAGATGTCAGCCCTGCCTAGCCTGTGGTTTTCCCTCAAGGCAACACAAACCAGCTTTACTGTTATCATTTGTTCAAGCCTGTCTGCCTGGCCAGATGGGAAGCTCCATGGGGGCAGGGCTTGCCTAGCTCATCATTAAGTCCCCTGGGTCCAGTGCAGTGCCCGACACATAGTAAACCCTTAATAAATAGTCACTGAATAGGACCTGTGGGTTTTGATTTCAACTGACTGTGTGGCTTTGAGCAAGTTTTATTCAACATCTGAGAACTTCAGCTGCCTCATCTAGAAACATGGGGGATGGAGATCTAGTTTGTATTCATCACAGGTATTTTCATATTTACCTCTCTCATTTTCTCTCTGTATCTATCTATCTATCTATCTATCTATCATCTATCTACCTATCAATCTATTTATCTATCCATCCAATATATATCTATCATTGGTCCCTCTCCCCGACACCCCCCCTTTTCTGAGAGGCAACCAATGAATTGTTTGAGAGGCAGCCTGATGTAGCGGAGAGATCAGAAGTCAGAGAGACCTGGCTTTGAATCATAATTCTCCTCTTTTATTCTCTGTGACCTTGGGGGAAATTCTTCAACCTATTGAGCCCCACTTTCCTTTTCTGCAAAATGGGCCTATTAATAGCACCAGCAGAATTAAATGCCACTGGATATATAAAACACAGAGCCAGGATATGGTGATGACTTCAAAAATGATAGCAATTAGTGTGGCTATTATTCCAAACATTTGCGATGATTAAGTCCATTACAGATAACTTTTCCTCTTTCGGAGACCCATTGCTGGGCGAAGCAATGTGGTTCACTTCCTACTACCCCTGACTCCTTCTCTCCATCAGTTCCCTGCTCCTCAGCACTTGTTCTGTTCCGGAAACTTGGCAGGTAGCGTGTGCAGTTATTTTCAGAGGAACGAGTGGGTAAAAGCGGCAGCGTTTCCCCCGGAATGTCTGTGCCCAGGGAGTATGAGTTTATGGTGCATCTGCTTTGTGTATAAAAGCCTCGTCCTCCCCCAGCAGCACCCCCGCCTCAGAGGCAGAGCGGGAGGGACCCAGGCTGCCACCTGCCCCCCTCATTCCCTGCCCGTGCAGTGTCTGCCGACTGGCCGCGTGCTTGGGGGAGCGGCGAGCAGCAATGGGTGACTCTGCTTCCAGGTGCCTGGGTGGTCAGAGGGAGGAAACCACTGTCGGGGGTGAGGGGACCTCTCCAGAGGCTTTGGAGGGACTTGGGATCAGAGTTCGGGGATCCCTCCCCAACCTGAGATGGTAAGGAGAAGGATAATGCCACGATGGTAGCTAAGGGAATGATGGCATCCCCTCCCCACTGTCCCAGCTCCCAGTGCCCAAGTGAGCTCACCTTAAGTCTACATCTGTGGAGCCAGGCTCGGTGCTTGTTAGGAGGAAGGCGTGGGCCACGGGGCATCCACCCAATGGCAGAAATGAAGACATGATGACGGGCAGTTGCCTTTCTGAGAAGGACCTGGCCCAGGTGGGTTGGTCAGCAGGAGAGCCTCTGGTCTAGCAGAGATCTTGGGCATTGGAGGTGTCCTACCAGTGCCATCTCTTGCCTCTGACCTGGAATTTTCTAGACATTGGTCCCACTCAAGGACCCACATCTGGCTTAGGTGTTGAATCTCCTCTCTAGCTTCTCCTTCCTACCTACCTTGGCACCAGCTATTCCAGCCTACCCCCTCCTACTGGCCATTTTGTCTCTCAAAGCCAACTTCGGGGCAGATCAAGAAGCTCCTGTTAACATGAAAAGCAGAACCCACCTGTTAGCGACACACAGTCCATTCCTTTTTCTTTAAGGACAGGGAGGATTCAATAACCATGAAACACAAGTTGTCTAACCTCTACTCTTTGAAATCCAGAGCTGAGTTTTCATAATTAAAATGAAATAAAACAAAACAGGCTGAATTGCGACCTTAACCTGTATTTTATTCTATTTCCCCATTTTACAGGAGAGGAAACTGACGCTCATTGGAGGAAATAACATTCCGAAGTTGGTGCGTGGTTACTGAACAGCCAAGTCTGTTGCCCAAGCCTGTTGGTTTAACCATGTATCCCATCCTGCCTCCTTTGTGGTTGGGCAAATCAGCCCCCCAGCCTCAGTTTACCCAACCATTCCATTGAGATAGTAGTACCTATCTTGCAGGATGGAAACGATAGCAATAGTTGTAGTAACAGTGATGATAATGGTGGTAAATGGCTGCATATTGTTTTCTATTTGCCCCGTTCTTAGCATTTTCTGTGTGTTGGCTCATTTACTTCTCATGGGAGTCCTATGAGTGGGTAAAGTGATGAAAGGGTTGAGGATAATGGATGCGATGCAGGTCCAACAGTGCCCTACTGACAGCAGGCTATCAACGCTGGGTCTTAGTATGACTGTTATTAGTGAAGGGAAACTGCGTGGTTTTTGAGTCCTTGCCTAGCACAGTGAAAATGACATGTCACACCAGTTTGGTTGCAAAGTCTAAGACCTGCCTCCCCAAAGGGTTGCAAGAACTGGGCTTCTGGGCATTATTTGGATCAAAGAGAATTGGGGAGGAACAAAGGAAAATCAGGGAGATGACACTGATGGATTCTTTGGGAAATGAGAAAAGTTAAGAAGTATAATCAAAAGTTCAGAAGGGGGGATAATTCAGTTTCCAGTAAGATTTGCTAAAACGTAACTAAAATACATAGGGGTAAATATTTGGTCAGGGAACCTTGGATCTTTGTTAGAAAGGTCAGCACTGCTGGGAGAGGCTAGAGATGACAGTATAGGGTTATTTCCTCCTCTGGGGCCTGGGGAGCTGAATGCCAGGGGGCTTTTACAAAGCATAACCCAGTGTTCCTATCGTCAAAGCTGGGAGCTGAAAGACCTAGTTGCAAGGGCTCTTTCATTGGCAGGAACATGAGGCCAAGCTGGTTTTGGGTCCGAGAGGCCTTATGAAAGCATTGCCTTAATCCACCCCAGCTCTCAGGTTTTGGAAGTTTTTGGCTGTTGCACTCTCTTGATGCTTCTTTGCCAAGGAAAAGTGCCCCCAGAGAGTTAGTGGGGAGACCTTACGCCACTCCCACTCTCCCCCTTGACCACCATCCCCTCCCCATGCTGGGGAACAGAGCCTCTTAGGACAGAGTGAATCTGGGATAGGCCCTTGGAATCACTGGTTTCTGCGTTGCAGGATCTGGGAGAAAGGAGACAGCCTGCAGGACCCCGTCGCCTGCTCCAGGTTCGGGCCTGACCCTGGCCCGCTCGTGAGGACCCGAGCATCTCCTCCTCACCCTCCAGGAGCTGCTGCAGCCTCCCCTGCTGGGCTCCCGGCTGCAGGGAGAAGTCTGGCTTTGGAAGCAGCATCCACTGGTGTCTGAGTGCCAGCTGGTGCACTGGGACCAGCAACAACGTGGAGTTCTCATTTCCTTAGGACTGGATGGGAGGGAACCTGGGCCACCTCTAATAGCAAGGATGGTGACAACAACCTCAGCAGCAGCAGCTCCCATCTAATCAGTGTCAGGCTGATCGTCTGCCTCTTTACACATGTGCTTGGATGTGACCCTGAGGACAACCCCATGCATCATTTCCCCCACCTTACAGGTGGGAGGTAGAAGCTTAGAGAACTTAAAAGACTGTGTGCCCAAGGACACCCAACCACCCAGCAGTCAAGCGGGGCTTCCAACCCAGGTCTACCTGGTGACGGGACGGGGTTCCCACTGCTGTACCACAGGGTTTCAGGGATGTGGTGCTCCCTGGGTGATGGTGGCCACTAGGAACACAGGCTCTATGTCAGGCTGCCTGGGTTTGAATCAGGCCTCACCCACTTTCTGGCTCTGTGACTGGGACAGTTTGCATAGCCAAGCCTCAGTTTCCTTATTTTCATGCCTCCCTCATCCATGTCGATGAAGAGTGAATGAGGCAACCTTTGCAACACCTGGTGCCGTGGGACAGAGCCGGGGTTCTCAGCCTCGCACAATGGACATGTTGGGTTGGACCATCCTATGCAGCGGGGACTGTCTGTCCAGTGCTCTGTAGGACGTTCAGCAGCATCTTGGTCTCTACCCACTAGAAGCCAGGAGCACCCACCAGTCACAACAGTCAAAAAATGCCTCCAGACAGTGCCAACTGTCCCCTGGGTGGGTGGGTGGGGGGTAGGAGGCAAAATCACCCCCACTGGAGAATCACTGGCACATAGTAAGTGCCCAATAAATTTTAGGCATTTTATGATTATTAATGATAAATTTGTATCAGGCTGCCTGATGCAGCTTAAGCTACACGTCAGGCTGCTAGGGGTGGGGCCCTCCTTGCAAAGGTGGGTGGTCCTAAGTCACTTGGGCAGCTGGGAGGGCAGGCTATCCAGGGACCAGGGAGCTGCTGCCTGACGGAATGTCTGCAAGGCAAAGCACCCCAGACATCCTGCAGGACTCAGGGCTGTAACAAGAAGCGTTTGTCTCCCATTTCTTTTGGAGACCATTTAAAAGCACCTGAATTTCCTGCAGCACCGTGATGACCTCATGCAGCCTTCCTTTAAAGTAGATTGGGTCTCCCATCATTTACTAATTTGGGCAGCAATAACTGAGCCCTATTGTGTGCCAGACTCTTGCAATGTAAAGGTAAGTAGCTAGTGTTTAATAGGCACTTAGAGTTGGCCAGGCACTGTTCTCAGTTTCCTACATGTGTTACCTCGATCCACTCCCCCCCCAAAAAAATCATCCCTATGATGATCCCCTCCTGTGATCTCCAGCTGTCAAGCGGCAGAGCAGCGGCTCATATCCAGGTGGTGCCAGTTCCATATTCTCAGTTAGACAAGATGTCCTGTTGTCGAGGAGGTCACAGTCTGGTCGGAAATTCAGACAAATGGTAGCAAAGGTACAAGGATATCACTAAACCTGGATCTTACGGGATCCCGATGTTGGAGGAGAAGCATCTGAATTGACATGGCCAGGAAAAACAGCCTCCAAAGGGCAGACTGGAACTCAGTCTTAAAAGACCAGGTGAGGAGTGGGACAAAGGATATTCTGGCCGAATGAACAGAATGTCCCAAAGTCCCAAAGAACAGCATCACAAAGAACAGCACAACATATGAAACATGTGGCTGGAGCCAAGGGTGTGAGGCAAGGAATGCTGAGAAATGAGAACCCAGAGATGGTCCTGGGCCAGATCACAAAGGGCGCTAGTGGAGGAATTAGAATGTCAAGGAAACCAATTACTCTCTGTGAAAAATATTCAGGATGAAACAGTCTGCAGATAAAAGTAAAAGGACAGCAGGTATGTTGGGTAGGTTGAAAGAATGAAAAAAAAGCCAAGACCTTTAGAAATGTTGGCCAAAGAATGAAGCATGGAAAGAATTGTGCCACGTACCTGGAGACTTGAGCACAAGTTAACTGGCTCATTGTTTCAGGACTGCAGGGTTGCACAACTCCAGGGGGCGCCATTCACATCAGAGTCTATGTCAGTGGCACCTCTGGAGCAGGGCTGTCCATGAGAACTTTCTGAAAAAATGGAAATGCCTTATACCGTCCAATGTGGCAGCCAGTAGCCACGTGGGTTATTGAGCACTTGGCATGTGACTCTTGTGACGATGTGAAATTTAAATAAATTTCAGTAGCCCTATGTGGCTAGTGGATGTTGTTTGGGCAGTGCAGCCTGGAGTTTTGCAGTCCCCAGTCTGTGTGGCTTTGACCTATATGTTCCTTGGGCAAATCACTTGCCTTTCAGAACACTGTTAATTTCCTTTTTTTGTGTCTTCAGAAATGTTGGAGTGAAACATACAGTAGAACAAATTAGACGGCATCTCAAAAGATAATTAATGGTTTGAAAACAAACTCAAATGACCATTCATCAAGAAACTTGGCAGGCTTGATATCCATGAAGCAAAATGTACTGGCTGGTTGGCAGTGGTGGAGAAGGGCAGAGTGAGGGGGTGTAATCTATTTCTAATTATGCCATGACCTGCTAAATCATGGTTTCCAATGCACACCGCATTCAAGTACTATCAACCAGGGTGGCGACGACTTACAAAATTGAATTAATGGCTGCAGTGTTTTGCTCTTCTGTGCCACTGCAGCTCCTCCCATTAAAGAGGCAGGGTCACCCCTTGATTTGGGGTTTGGTCATGTGACTCACTTTAGCCAATGGAATGGCAGGAGTTGTGATGAAACCAAAGGACTGAAAAGTGTTTGCTTGACGGGGCTTGCGTCTTGCACCTCTGTCATCACCGTGAGAAGAACTGATGCAGGCTAGCTCGCTGGTCCTAGGAAGAGGGACACAGCTGCTGCAGCCCCCTCAGGTCAGCCTAGAGCCCCCAGTCCCAGCCACCCCAGGGATACAAGAGTGAGCTCTGTCTAGATCAGCCAACCCCTAACCAACTCATGGACACACAAGCTAAACAAATGCCACTGAAATTGTGTAGTTGTTATAGGGCAGAGGTTAACTGACACACTTCTGTTGTGTTGTTGGAAATGCCCTCATTCTCCCTGAATATTTGAAATTCCAATCTTTA
>PVKY010014689.1:0-10472 GCA_004027775.1 Bradypus variegatus | reverse complement strand
GAGGAGATTCCTGATGAAATTAACTTATATCTGTATCTATATAATATACAGGTGAGACAAAATAAATTCTCTGATTCTCATCCTGAGACTGGGAGGGTCATGCTTAGGTGGCACACTATTGCTGGGCTCACTCTTCAACCTTGTTTAATGGGAACAAAGATAAGGGGACTTCAAGTGTATGATACATGTCACTACCCGTCTTTGGCCTTCCCACCTGCATCTCCCCATTATGAAGTTGATAACTCTAAGGGGAACCAAGAAAGATCACAGAACTAACAGGTGAGCTTCCCTGATGAAGGAGACAAATGTGATGAGACACAGGGTCTCTCCCATGACTGTGGAAGGGTTTGGTACTCATGCACCAATTACTTAGTTCATAACATAGAGATGATATTAACAGAGTGTGAACTATCTGGAAAATGAGGACAATGAATGTTACAAAATTGTTACATCTCCATATAATATTGAGATAATAAAGCAGCTATTCTACAGGGATGACCCCAGGTGAATCATAAACCAAAGGCCCCCTGGGACCCTGAAATCATCTGATGGTTTGGATGCTAAGACATTGAATTCTAATTGTGGACCCCACTGCATACCAATTAAAGCATGGAAAGACAACTCTTTATCATTTAGCTATCCAGACATCATCTCATTATTATCTCATGTTTTTATATCTTCCATAGAGCTGAGGGGGGTCAAAGGATACTGAAAAGGCTGACACAAAGACAAATTGTGTGTGCCCAGTGCCTGATACCCCTGAATGTTTGAATGAAACACTTGCCTAATGTTATATAGATCCTGAGTAAGACCATATCTTAAAAACAGCCCTCTGGCAATGCCACAAGTTATTCCTTAACCATATAACAGTGTCGTCTCCAGTAATGTCAGTGACTAAACTCTCAGCCTTTTATGGATTCAAACAGTCTGGGTTTCCAACAGAGTTGGGTACAACAAATAGAGCCACTCCTAAGGATAAATGTTTAGATGAGTAAGTAAACATTAACCTTTTAGATTTCCTGAAGGACAGCTACCCAGAGAAGTTGTCAGTTTCTAAAGAATACCATACACACTGGCTACAAATGAGTAATAGATGTAATCCATACTGGAAGTATGCTGAGTGAGTGGACCATACTATTGGTTCACAAGTCACATATGGCAGTAAATAATTTAGTTCTCTGCTAATTGTTCATCTTGCTTTTTCTCCCACTTCTCACTGACTTCTCAGGTTTCTATATTGCATTTACTAACTTGTGTCCACTTACATATGGAAGGATTCCCAGCCTTTTTACACTGATCTCTCTAATCTGTTCTTTGGGTAAACAAGCTCATCTGTGGTGTAGCCCGGACCTTGAGAACCTAATCTATGTTGGTCTGAATAAAAAGGGCATGGAATTTAGACACCATGAGAAGGAATGTCTGGATTCTGAATACTGGCATGGCAAAATAGGGTTGCTTCCATGAGGTCACACTGCTATGAGGTCCCAGGGAAGGAATGTGGATCTCTCTTTATGACTCCAGAATGAAGATCTGAAAACCTACTATTGCTCCAGTGTCTGTAACTTTTCACTAATTAGTATGGTTCAAGAAGCTTTGGAAAGTGTATTGACTGTCCATATCCCCTAAGTGAACTAAGAACGAGAATGTCTCAGAAGGTCTTGGACCCTGAGAGCTCCCTGTTATTCTATACCAATTTTATATGCCATTGTATTAGCATTATTTTTATACTCACTATTTCTCCTGGCTATATCACACAATTGCAGTTATATTCTCTTGCTTCCAGTACCTCAAAGCCAACAAACAAGGTCTAAGAGTTTAACTCTATTAAGCCAAAAGTGAAGCTCTGGGATAATGACAACCATCATTCGATAATACAAAAGAAGATAGAAAGGAGAGAATAAGGAATAGAAATGGAATGGGTTAAATAGGAAAAAAAAAAGAAAGATTGTAGAAAAAAAGCCAAACTTATTCCAGTCTGCATTAAATGTAAAAGTGTTAGTCTGAAAACAAACAGAAGCAATATTTAAAGAAATAATAACCAAGAATTTTCCAGAATTGACAGAAGACATCAACCTATGGTTTCAAGAAGCTCTGTGAAATCAGGCAGGATGACTGATATATTTTTTAAAGTACTTGGCACAAAATAAGTAAAATAACAGGTAAATTGTGATAAATAATTTTAAGACTCTCTCATGGTATTTTAGGGAACTGTAAAGATAATAATCTGTTTAGACTGCAATCACTTAAAGTGTTTGTTATATTTTAAAGATGGAAAAGAGAGAATAAAGAATAGAAATGGAATGGGTTAAAAAGGAAAAAAAAAAAGTACGATTGTAGGGGAAAATGCATGAAATTTATTCCAGGGTTGCATTAAATGTGAAAGTCTTAGAATTTTTCTATTTCTTTTAACTTATCAAGTTTTTCATTACTTAGATATCTGTAGGATTCCATAATCATGTTTCCTTTTTCAAATCTAGTGTCGCTAATTGTTTCCTATTTTATTTTTTCATCTTGCTAGAGTTTATCAGTTTTATTAATCTTTTTGAAGAATCAACTTTGGCTTAGTATTTTTCCTCCAAGTCTATTCTCAATTTTATTAAGTCTTTATGTGTATGGTTACGTCTTCTACTTTCTTTGGATTAAATCTGCTCTTCTTTTTCTAGCTTCATGAGGTAGAATTTATATCATTGCTTTCAAACATTTTTCTTTCCTAATATTATTTTAAGGCTGTTAATTTTTCTCTAAGCATTATTCAACTGCATCCCACAAGACTTATTATGTACTAGTATCTTATCACTTCATTAAATTATTGTCTTATTCTTTTCTGCATTCCTCTATGAATTTAGCACTCTTTCTTAATTTCCAACTGCTGTGAGATTTCTAGTTACTTTCTGTTATTGATTTTTAGTTTTAATAAGATTGTAGTCAGAGAGGATACAGTGTATGATTTTGAAATTTGTTAAGCTTGCTTTATATCCCTTCATTTGGTCTGTTTTGGTAAATGCTTCAGGTATGCGTTGAAAGAATGCATATTCTATAGTTACTGGTTATAATATTATATATATGTATGCATATATCTATATATACATACATATACTTGCATACACACATATATAATCAATTAGTTTAATTCAGCTAATATTCATTTATTTATTGATGTTTTGATCCACTTGTTCCATTAATTACTGAGAGAGGTATGCTAAACATCTCCACATATAACTGTAGATTTGACTGACCAGTTTTTAAATTTCTGTTGATTTTTGTTGTGCACATTTTGACAAGATGTAAAGCTACTGGAACTCTTATATACTGGTAGTTCAGGTGTAAGGAGTACTACCAGTATCAAAATCTACATGACAGTATCTCCTTAAGATACACTTATACAACCCTTTGACACAGCATTCGATCTTAGTTACATACTCACAGAAATATGTACATATTATGAAATGGTACGGAAAAAAATGGTCACTGAGACACTGAAACAATTTTACATTGTGTAAGAATGAACAAATAGAACAACAAGAAAAAATAGATTCCAGAAATAACCTTATACAAATATGGTTATCTTATGTATTATGTGATGACCATGCATGAAGACAACAGAAAATTATGCTGTTTTAATAATAAATGCTGTACTAACTGGAAATCCATAGGAAAAATAATTTTAACCACCTGTCACACCATACACTGAAACTAATTATGTGTAAGGTAATATCTAAATAAGAAAGGTAAAAAATTAAAGTATCTAGATAAAAAATAGGAGATAGGAGATAGGAGTATATCTTCATGTTATTGAGTCTGGCAAAGATTTCTTAAAGAATAAACAAAAAGAAAAATGATAAATTGAATTTGATTAAAATTAAGATATTCTGTTTTTCTAAGACACTATCAAGATAGTGAAAATGCAAACCACAAAATGAGAGATGATGTTTGCATAACAGATAATTAAAAGGGTTGTTATCCAGGATGTAAGTAGAACTACAAACAAATAAGAAATAAAAGGAGAGAAAATACCTAAGCACTTCAAAGGTGCTTCACAAAGGAGAATATGCAAATAGTGAATAAACATATTTAAAAAATAATCAATTTCATTAATCAGTAAAGAAGTATGCATTAAATCCACAATGTTAATCCATATTGTCTTTCATCGGAATGGCTAAAAAGTAAGAGGCAAAACATATGATGCTGGAGATGTAGTGGAACACTTGAAACTTTCACATACTGCTGTTTGGAAATGTAATTTGTACAACCACTTTCAAAGATAATTTGGCAGCACCTACGAAAGCCAACCATATGTATATATGTATATATACCTTATAGCTGGGGCTTCCCATGGGGGCAGATGGCTTCATGCCCCTGGGCGCCCTCCTACCCCCAGTTCTGCAGCTTGGGCAACGTACAGCACGTGGCAGACACCAATGGGGAAGCAGCGATTCGCGCAGCGGCCAGGGGACGCCAGCACTGGCTCTCTCATCCGGGCCAATCAGGGCCACTCCCTGCAGGCATGCACTTGGTCTGTCAAGTGGGGTGTACATTGACGGACCCAAGGCCCTGGCAGATGGAATCCCCCTTTTTCTGCTCCACCAATGGGGTGACCCTGAGTCCGGGGAATGCTGATGGCTCCCTGCCTCCCAAGTACTTCAAGGGGGACCCACAGCTATGCCCTACCCGGAAGCCCCTCTCCCTGGCTGGTGGTGAAGAAGCATATTTTTGCAGATAACCATGTTTGTAGATATATTCTGACTAGAAATTCATTCATAGATTGGCACACACACAAAATGTGTGAATATGATCATGCAAGCACTATTCATTGTAACCCCAAATTGGAAACTTCCTCAGTGCCAATCAACATTGAGTGGATAGCTATTTTGAGGCATTCACAAAATTGAATGTCCTTAGAATAGCAATTTAAAAAACTGTAAGCACATAGAGCAACACATATGAATCTAATGAATATAATGTTAAATGAAAGAAGCCTGGCATAAAATACCAACTATATTGTTCAATTTGTTCAAATTAAAAAAAAAATCAGCCAAACCTAATCTCTGGTATTAGAAGTCAGGATAAATGTTATACTTTTTAGTGAAGCAGTGACTGAAAGGTACAGAAGAGGGACATCTAGTGTTCCAGATTTTCTGCTTCTTTGTTTGGGGTCTGATTATAAAGATTTGTTCACCTTCTTAAAAAATCTTTAATCTGTATACTTATGATTTTTAGAAACTTCTTCTGTATGATCTAAATCTTAATAAAATTTTACCAAAAATATGCTTTTTTGTGTGAGGTCTTCAAGAAAATATGTCTTTCCTCCATGCTTATGTATTTCTTCCTGGAGTTGTATTTTGTTGGAATAACGAATTATTCCAGTTTCATTCTATTGCAACAGCAGTAGTGTGTGGATTATACTTGCCACTCAATCCTCACTGGAGTGCTGGTAGAATCCCTTTCCAATATTTTCAGATGGAAAACTGGTTGATGTACCACTTTCATCAGTTCAGAATACTTAAAAAGGGTGACAAGTTATACAAATTATGGATGTCTTGAGCTAAGCATGTTTTTAAAATAATTTTGGGGAGGGGAACTTGAGGTACAATAATCTACACACATTTAAAGTGTAAAATTTAATGAGTTTTGGATATATGTATACACTTTGAAACCATCATCATAATCAAGATAAGGAACATATATATCGCCACCAAAATTCCTTTAATTAATCTTCGTAATCCTTTCCTCACCTAATCCTGTCCACAGGCAACCACAGATTGTTCTGACTTCAGAGACTGGTTTGCCTTTTCTAGAATTTTATACAAATTGAATTACAGAACACAGATTTTTTTCCTGACTTCGATTACTCAGCATAACTATTTTGAAATTCATCACTACTGAGTGCATCATGTCATCATTTCATTTTATTGAGCATTATATAACAGTGTGGCTATACCACAATTTATTTAACCATTCACCTACTGATAAATATATATTTTTTTTTACAGTTTTGGGCTATTACAAATAAAGTTGCTGTGAATAACTGGATACAAGTTATTTGTATGAACAATTATTTTGCATTTCTTTTGTGTAAATACCTAAGAGTGGGTTGTTAGGTCATATGATAAGTATATATTTAACTTATTAATAAACTGCCAAACTGTTTTCCAATATCCTTGCACCATTTCGCACTTCCACTCGAATGTTCCTCCATATCCTTGCCAATAATTGGTATGGCTAGTCTTGTTTTTAGTTTTTTTAGAGAAATTGTGGGTTTACAGAGCAATCATATATAAAATATAGGATTCCTATTTACCACCCTATTATTAATACCTTGCATTGGTGTGGAACATTTGACACAATTGATGATAGCACATTTTTATAATTTTACTATTAACTATATTCCATGGTTTAATTTAGAGTTCATTATTTCTGTAGTGTACTTTCATAGACTTTTTAAAAAGTTTATTGTTATCATATACACAATCTTACATTTCCCCCTTTAAATCGCATTCAGATATATAGTTCAGTGTTGCTAATTACATTCACAATGTTGTGCTGCTATCATCATCCATTATCAAAACATTTCCATCATTCCAAACAGGAACCCATGGCTAGTCTTTCTTTTAAAGTGAGCAATTTTAATAGGTGAGTAATTGCATTGCATTGTGGTTTCAATTTGCATTTCCATGACGACTAGTGATGTTACACACTTTTCCCTGTGCTTATTGGTCACTACTATATCCTTTTGTGAAGTATCTGTCAAAATCTTTTTTCTATTTACGTAAATTGGTTTCTTTATGTTTTATTATTAACTTGTAAAGTTCTTTATATATTCTGGATAAAAGCCTATTGTCTGAAATATATGTTGCAAATATTTTCTTCCAGTCTGGGACCTACATATTTAAATTTTTTAGTAGTGTCTTTTGAAAAGTAAAAGTTCTTTTCTTTTGATGAAGTCCATTTATAAGTTTTTTCTTGTATGGTTCATGCTTTTTGCTTCCTGTCTATAAAATTCTTCCTTCTCCAAGGTCACAAATATTTTACCCTATATTTTCTCCCACAGATTTTTAGAGTTTTAGGCATTATTTTAAGATAAGACCCATTCTGATTTTGAATTAATATTGTTTTGAATGGTGTGAAGTAGGATTTAATATTATAGTCGATGTCCAATTCTTCCAGAACCTTTTCTGAAAAACACTCTTCCCCTATTGAATTGCCTTGTCATTTTTGTAGAAAATCATATAAAAGTAAGCATTTTTAACACTGTTTCTTTGCTCCTTCACATAACACATGAAGAACTTGGGAAATAAAGTGCCCTGATACCTAGACACATAAAGTACATGCTCAAAACCACCCAACAGAAATCTATATTAGGGAAATAAATACATTTCCTAGAATCTGATGTTCTACTATAACTTTCCCTTTTATACTGATCACATCATTTTCTGAGTGTTGCAGCCACCAAAATAATGTTGAAACGAAGAGCTAATGACCATGTGAGGAGGACAAATTATACTGGATGTGTTAGAAATCAATATTTGTATTGTAGAAATACAGTGGTTGATACTGGTAGGTAGTGAAGGATATATTTAAGTTCCAAGCCAACGTTTTGCTCAATTTCATGAGCATCTATGGGTTGGCCATAGATGTATGCTTTAAATATACTATTTTGACTTAGTCCTGAGTTGAAATTCCTTCCAATTTTCAAAGGAAAATATAATCTCTGTTATTGTGCTGGGTATTATTGGGAATTTTCATCTCTTTCTCTTCTCTCGCTCATGTAATTTACTATGGTACATGCTTGTTAAGCAAAATAAAATGGCCAACTGCATTGGTTGTTGCCTGGAGAAGACCCCTTTCTGAAAAGGGCTTGTCCAGAGGACAAAACAATTGACTGACAGGGGTTACAGGAAAAAGGAAACACATCCTACAGGGTTGCTGATAAGCAACATCTGGTGGTAAAACAAGTTTTGGTCCAGTAGAGGTAGCTTATCAGAATGGACAAGCAATCCTTTCTGATCAGTGTATATCTGCTCCCCACTGTGTAAGATCCTAGTTATGCCAAAAGGAAACAATACTGGCTAATCAAGATATTTCCTCACTTGCTTCCCTTGTCCTATATGAGACTCCCCTCAGCCCACACTCCTCGTAGCTCCTTTCTGCTTTCAAAATGGGATGCTGCCAATTCATGGATCATTAAGTGAAGCTATGAGATCCCAGACTGCATGAATTTTTTTCTTTCATCAGGTTTATATAGATCTTTACTGACATTAAAAAAATTATTTTGAAACACTCTTATATTTATGGGACAGTTACAAAAATAGTACACACCCCATACAGAGAACTCCAACATCCACCATCCCTCCCATATACACAGATCAACCAACAATAACATTTTGCCACATATGCCATAGCATTCTAGCTATCTATCCATCCATCTATCTAAACATCTGCCCATATATCTATCAATCTGTCTTTTTGTCTTTCAATCTACTCCTAAATCCATTTCTGAATACTTGAGTGTAGATGAGGCTGTACACATCATACTGCTTGAATATTTAATACTGCCTATCCATTTCCTAAGAACAAAGATATTCACCTTATGTAGTTACCAAGTTCAAGAAATTTAACATTGATATAAAGCTTATACTTTATATTCCAATTTTTTCATTCATCCCAGTAACGTCCTTTTGAGCCTTTCTTCCTCCCTTATTAGAGGCCATCAGGAGTCATGTATTGCATTTATTTGTCATTCTCTCTTTGTCTCTTTATTTTTTTTTAATTGTGGGAACATATATACAATATAAAGTTACCCAAGCATATCATTCATAGAATTAATCACATTCACAATGTTACAGTACCCTCACCACCTACCATTACTAAAAACTTCCCCATATCCCCAAAAAGAAACCATATACTCATTACTCATTAATTCTCCACTCCCCCTACCCTCTACCCCGGCAACCCATATTCTAATTTCTGTCTCCACGAACTTGCATATTCTCCCATATTTTCCTTATACTTACCATGGGGCTTAAATTTAACAACCTAATTCCATAACAATCTTGTTTGCTTTTACACCAATTTAGCTTCAATAGCATACACAAACTGTGTTCCTATGCTCTTCCTGTCCCCAAAGTTCATGAAGTTCTTGTCACAAATTACATGGTTATACATAAAGAATTCAAAAAACACTGATTTACCATTACATTTCATGCATTCCCCTCTAGAGGCTTTAGGAAGTAAAAAGTGGAGTTACAAACCAAAAATATAATACTATTGGCACTTAAGTTTAATACGCCTGTTGTTCCCCTTACTAGAGCTCTTTATTTCCTCATGTGGCTTCAATTTATTGCCTATTGTCCTTGATTTTACAACTTATAAAATTCTCTTCAGAACCACTTGGCCTGAAGAGATGGAAGAGGGGTGACAAACTCCCTCAGCTTTTGTGTCTGGGAATATCTTAATCTCTCTCTCATTTTTGAAAGACAGTTTTGCCAGATACAGAATTCTTAGTTGGCAGGCTTTTCTTTTTGCTTTTTTGCTTTCTGTGATTTAAAGCTGTCATCCTGCTGCCTTCTTGCTACCATAGTTTCCAAAGGGAAATCAGCATTGAATCTTATCAAGAACCTCTTCTCTGTGACACATTACTACTCTATCTTGGCTTTCAGAACTCTCTTTATCTTGGGCATTCAGCAGTTCGATTATAATGTTACAGCTCTATTCGGGTTTAATCTGTTTGGAGTTCACTGACCATCTTGGGTGTGTATAGTCAAGTCTTTTGTTAAATTTGAGAAGTTTTCAGCCACTATTTTGTTAACTACTCTCTCTGTCCCTTTATTTCTTCTCCTTCTAGAACTCCCTCAATGCCTAGCTATTGTTATGCTTGATGGTGTTCCACAGTTTCTTCAGGCTCTGTTTACTTTTCTTCATTCTTTCTTCTGTAGCTCCTCAGTCTGAATGATTTTAACTGTTTTATCTCCGAGTTCACTGATTCTTTCTTCTGCCAGCTACAATCTGATGTTGAACACCATTAGGAAATTTTAATTTCTGTTACTGTGGTCTTCAGCTCTGGTCCCTTTTCATAATATCCACCTCTCTACTGACATTCTCTTTGTGTTCATCTGTAGTCTTGCAGATTTTCTTTAGCTCTTTGTCCATGTTTTCTGTTAGTTCTTTGAGACTAGTTAGGACCATTTTTTAAAAGTCTGTCTGCTGTGTCCCACATCTGGTCCTCCTCATTAATGGCTTCTAATAATTTAAGTCTTCCCCTATTCCTGGGCCATCACTTCCTGTTTCTTTGCATGCTTTGAACTCTTTTACTGAAATCTGGATATTTTGATATATAACACGTTATCCCTGGAATGTAGACATTGTGGCAGCTCTTCCCTAAGCTAGTGTTATGATAGAGCTTTCCTTGAATGCCAGGAGCTAACTGAAAAAGAAAAGAAGAAGAAGGAACAAAAGGAAACATCTTTCCTAGTCTT
>PVKY010014688.1:0-10474 GCA_004027775.1 Bradypus variegatus | reverse complement strand
CTTGGCTTCTCCTCTGATTTCAGCCTGTCACTTGATGAGGTCCCTGCTATTTATATTTTTGTTTGTTAGGAGGGAGGGGGGGAAACATATAAATAAAACCCAGGCAAACCCAACCACCCTGCTGGATATGAAGGGACTCCTTCCTCGGATGGCAGCAGGGCTGCCTAACTGGTATTTAGGCAGGGACCAAGAGGTCCACACTGTGAATGCCATTGAAAGGGTTACTGGGAAATGCAAACAAAAACAACATGCAAATGAGGCTGCCTGCAACAGGTAGACTTAATCAGATGCTGTCAGATGAATTCAGCATCTCCCCGATTGTCGCCTCTCTTTGCCTCCCATTCGGAAGCCCTCATCTGCTCCAGATGTGGTTTAATTTACTGCGACTTGGCTAATTACTGTAATTAAGGATTAATTACTGTTAATTACTTTCACATAAACTCAACGCCAGTCAAAGAGCGGAGCCTTATGAAGTCTGCCACAGAAGTGAGCACAGGCTCGGCGGCCTGTGTGTGCTCTGCAGGTCTCTGTGTATCGCCCGGGCCCCTGCTGTCACAAAGCTTCCTGACCTTTGAGCGTCACCAGTGGGATGCCAGGGCCAGAGGTGCAGGAAGGGTCAGTGCTCAGGCCCTCACAGTGCGCTAACTACCAGGCACTTCATTGCACAGCGGGCAACCAGAAGGACAGGGATGGTGTTGGGGAGACGGCCTAGATGACCTGCAAAGAGATGAGTAAAGCACCACCAACCTTTCTCAGCAAATGCAGGATCCGGTCTTCTTTTTCTATTATTGCACTGTAGGCTTTGTGAGCTGGGAAGAAGCCAAAATTTCCTTTCAGTGCCGAGGCATGGTTGATGTTCACCACAGGTAATTGGAGTAAAAATAAAAGAGGATGCTAAAAATCAGTACTAGTTCAGCCATTTGTTCTGAGTTCTGCTTTCCCTTTTGAAACACAGTCTTCTTGGTTTTTGTACTAGGGGTGGCTGAAGGAATGGTTAAGCCCACTGTATCTAAGGCTACACATAGGATTACTGCTACCCCAAATGTCTGATCTCCAACTACACCTGGGCTCTCCTTTGTTAATGCTTTCACTTGTTTTAGAGAAGTTAATTAACCTTAGTAACTAATCAAAAACATTGCCTTCCTCATGTCCTGAATTCAACTTTCTCCCAACTGATAACCTTACCTTCCAATTCATGAAGAAAATTAAAGCCTTTAATCATGAATTCCCTCAATCTCTCCCTACACTGCCTCCAAATGTATCCACATCCTTTTTTTCCTTGTCTCCTTTCTCAGTGAAAGAGCTATTCCATTTCCTGAATAAAGGTGATTCCTCTTCCCATGCCCTTTACACTACTAGCCTCCTCTTTCTTTACTGGTTCTTCGCTTTATTCATCATTCTCTGTCTTCAGTGTCTTCAATATCTCCCTTTCAAGTGTTTCTTTCCCTCTAGCTTATGGGCATGTTTAAGTCTCTTTCAACCTAATGAAACATTTCCTTGACTCCCTCTTTCTCTAGCTATATACAGTCTTTCCCTTCCCCATATCATTCACATTCTCAGACACAAATCTACACTTTCTCAACCCCTCCAGGCTTCCTTTGTGTCTGTCTTCTACTCAGACTGTTCTAGGTAATGTCAACAAAGCCCCACGGTTGCTTAACACAATGAGACGTTTTCAGTCCTCTTCTTTTTGGATCCCTTTCTGTGCTGTATTCAACGTTTTCTTCATTATCTGATCTCAGAAACTTTACTCCCTTGGATTCTGTGACTGGGAATGCTTTTGTTCTCCTTAAATGGACTGCTCCTTCCCCACCAGGCCCTGAAATGTAGGTGTTTCCCTACTGTTCTGACCTCAGATTGGTTATGCAGGGATCTCATTGCACCCACTTGTTGGGTGATCTTATCCCTCTCTGGGTGTTGGTGACCCTTGTGCTAGTCTGAGAATTCCTTGAAGGCGAACCTTGTGTCTCATTCATTGTTGGATATCCCTGGATGTGGTGCTGCCCCTGACACACTCGGTACCCCCTGCCTGCTGACTGACAGAGCGCTTGGTCCTGCGCATCTTTGGGTCTTTTTTGTTTCCCTTGCCGCTTTTACCATTACATAGGAGGATTTTTCTCCCTCTGTGTGAGGCCAGGCTTTGAATCATTTAAGAAAATCCTGGGACTGGATGGTTTCAAAGTGAAGTTCAAAGAAGGTCTTTTTTGGTTTTAAAATTCCAGAAGATGCATTGTTGGCGCAGAAAAGGAACACTGAGCATAATATGTAGTATGCATTTACTCTACAGATGATACTCACTTGCAAAAAGTAACCTGCTTACATATAAGTAAGGGTGTCTCCATATTGACTAAGGGATTCTGCATAAGTATAAAGGGAATCTTAATTTGGGGCTAAAGAAACATTGAAATGAGTATTTTTTTAATTTATCCAATTAAAACATTTAATAATTGTAAGACAAATATTAAACAGCTGTATATTTGAATTAATTAGAGTGTGATTTTAAGTTTTATGAAATAGTTTAAAATCTTACACCAAACCTGTTGACAACCTAAAGGAAAATAACTTATACAGTTAAACTTTCTTTTTTCAATAGACCTCTCTGTGTTTGTTTTTTGCTGAGTCCACAGAAATATTCTATTAATTTTTTCTTTGGTTAGCTAATTTGCAAGTGGATTGTGGGGCTTTAGCATATTTACTTGACATATATAGTTCTGTTGTGTAAGGGTGGACTCGTGTTTGTATGCGTTCATGTGTTTTTCACTGTTTGCTGACCATGATTTTAATGGACATTGAACATATGTTATTTCAGTGAGGGTGTACTTTACATAGATTCCAGATACATCAAATGCTACTACTATCTACTTTGAAGTTATCTGCTTTCTCTTTTTTTCCGGGAATTTTGTTGCATGAAGTATATTACTGGAAGTCCAGATTCCCAGTAATGATTTGGAGGAAGCATTTCTTGTATGTAATGAACCAGAATCAACGTCAATGGACAAATCATTTGCACTTTAAAATACAGAAAATATAAAGACTGCAATGCTGAATTGCTTAACATCCTGTTATTTCTTATCCAAATAATGAACTTCACTATTTGAATGCTCCTTTAAAGTGATTTTTGTTTGTGATATTGCAAGCCATCACCATCAAGATAATGTGTCTGCCATTACTTGCCATGTGCTAACTCATGAAGTTAGGGATTGGGTATTTTCCCCCTAATACATGAAATGACTCTGTGTAGTTCATTTAACAAGCATTTATTGAGTACTTGCTGTATGTCCCACACAGTACTAGGCACTGCAGATAACATGGTAATAAATTATCTGTGGTGAATTACAGTGTGACAAAATTAATAATATGCCATTACCAATGTTCAACATAAAGAACATTTTTGTCTCTTCGGATGGCATTTGCTCAAGTGCCTAGATAGGATGTGAGGGGAAAGGAATGGACAGATGAAATTGTCTACGATGGTGCAGTGATCTGAGAGGATATCTTTATATACTATCCTTCTGCCAGTGAAATCAGTTACTTCAGGGCTATCTCTGAAGTAGGGAAAGGTGGAATAAAGGGACAACATCATGACTTCTTCTTTTGCATACTGGATAGCAAGAGCTATAGATATGGGGTGAAAGCAAAGCAAAATACAGAACAGTCCAAAGGCTTCTGTCATTCATTAATGCTATTACAAAAATGCTCTTCTCAAATTAAAATTCAGTGTGAGTGCTTAATTTGTTTGTATGTATTATTCAGTTATTCACATTATATTATATAGTCTATGTATTCACCATAGCTTGTCACTCATCTATATTTCAGTTTCATTGTAAATGTGTTCCATCTTTACATCACCACAATATTTGAAAAAAAATATATTTTGTGAAATGAAGTATTTAGATATAAGTATTTATTCATTCAACACTTGACAACATAGGAATTTATTGAATATTTAGAGTCCAAAAATAGACATGCATGAATATGCATAGTCTGTATTTATATAGAGAGATTAAATTATGAGTGTTACACATATATAGAATATGTATGTTTTTGCCCTTCAGAAACTTACTGTAGAAAATCACAGATTTGTGTGTGCTGATACCCGCGTGTACAGATCATGGAGTCATATATAAGGGGCCTCACTAATGAAAGCAGGAACAAAGCTGAAAAGAGCAATAATTGAGAGAGAAGAGCGAAGGGAAGAGAATAGTGATTAAGCCAGCATTGTTCTATACTGATCGCTGGCTGCCTGCTATTGTTTTCTAGCATTTGAAGATGAAACATATTCATTTAGCTTTCAGAACGAATGGCTTTAATAAGGGCAGAGCAGAGAGGTGGGGTAACACTGATGACTAGAGAGACCCATCAAGACTCCCCCTAAGGCCATTCCCTCAGTGACAAGGACCACGTGACCATTAACTCTACCATCAAGACAAGTTTTCAGCATTCCTGGGTATCCTTCAATGGCAGGAAGAGTCATTTGGAGTCAAGGGAAGATGTATATCAGCAGTAATTGGATCCTGGCCAGGGCTTTTAGGACAGTATTATCTACGGTGAGGGAACAGGGAGGGGCTGGACAAAGCAGAGGGGCAGGGAATCGAGCCTCGGTCGAGAGAGCAGCCGCCAGCCTGGGCCACGGGCTGGTGGAGTCTCCTGGTGCCCAGAGCTGCCCAGGAGGTTGCATGGCCTCACTGTGGATGTAAGTGATCCTTCTTGCCCCGCAGAAGCAGGTTTCCAAATATCCCACAGGACAAAACTTTGGGCTCCAAGGATGAAGCCGCCTTGGCTGCACTAGACTAGACAAAGCTATGTAAGGCCTGAGTGTGCCCCATGCCACCCCCTCCCACTGCTGCCCCGTCCCTTCCCTTCACCCTGACTACTTCATTACAATCTGCCTTCAGGCCGGAATTGCCCTGCTTAAGCCTCACATCATTATAATTACCATTATTAGAAATAGCTGCTGGGGGAGGCATTGGAATGCCAAGGAAAAATGTGTGAGTGGGTCCGCCGGCCATGGAATCACTTCTTTTGAGCTCGGGAGACGACAAGGCATGAGGGTTCCACGAAAGCCAACGAAGGCAACAGCTGTCAGCTCCACTCACCCCACCTGTCAAGAGGGGGATGCAGTTGGGGTTCATTTTTTTAATGGACACCTTCCTCTCTCATTCCACGCTGTCTCGTCTCAACCTAATTCTTCCTTTCATCTTTCTTTTCCTTTCTCTAAGAAAAATCCACTCCTCTGCTACCCAAAGAAAGAAACGGGAAAAGGCCACATAAGGAACAATGACATATGCATTATCCTGCAGAAAATACATACATTTTAACAAAGGCTCAAGCTGGGAAATGCACTGAAGTCAGCAAAATAATTGTCAAACAAATATAAGGCAGACAAATGGACAGATGGAGGAAAGAGACATAGAAAGAAGGCCAGCAAAGCAGTATGGAAAGAAAGGAAGGAGAGAAAAACTTACATAAAAATCAGGGAGAATAAGGGTAGGGTAGTAAAGAGAGTGAAAATGCCGTGTGTGTTTTTCATTGTCCAGTGTACTTCTAACACTTCCTTAAATGAAGCCTCGAGTTTCATTTTATTGAAGGAAAGTAGAGAGGGAATATGGTGGAGCCAGAAATTAGATATGACGTGAATTCCTAGAGCTCTGATTTTCAGTTCCTGGGAAGTACTTTCCATAGTTATTTAGGAGGCCTAGGGGGTGAACCAAGATGTTATGTCTTTGACTGAGATGCAAGGAGACAAGGAAGAAAGGTTTGTGTCTAAGTGGACACGCCCAGCAGTAGTGTCTGAGCATCTCCTTGCCTTAACTTGTGGCATTCCTGAGAATTCACCCGCCCTATGCTTTTCTCAGCCCCTGATGGCAAAGCCCCTTAGAAAAGCTCCTTATAGGACCCCTGTGCTGGCAAACTATTCAGGTCTCACAAGGATCATTTATTTGAAGTTAGTTTAACGTGAGTCACATGTGACATCAGCCAGTCCTCTAAACCAAGAAATAAATTAGTTAAAATTAGGAAAACATTTTACTTCAGTATTTTTTTCAGTTTTTTTTTACCCAACTCTTGAGGTACAATTTACATACAATAAACACACCTATATTCTGTATACAGTTTGATGATCTTGACAAATATATGTACCCTCCTTTTCACCACCCAGATCAAGATATTGAACATTTTTTATCATCCCCAGAGTTCTCCTCATACCCCTTCACAGTCAATTCCCCGCCACCATCCCTGGCTCCAGGTAATTAGTGATCTGCTTCTGTTATTAATTAATTTTGTCTCTGCTGAGAATTTCATGTAAATGGAATTATCCAATAAGTAGTCTTTTGTGTCAGGCTTCTTTTGCTCAACATAATGTTTTGAGATGCATCCATATTGTTGCTTGGCTCAGTAGTTTGTTCCTTTTGTTGCTGAGTAGTATTTCATTGTGTGGCTAACAATAATTAGCTTCCTGACTCATCCATTGATGGACATTTGAGACATTTCCATTTGCAGGCACTTATGAATAAAGCTACTGTGAACATTTGCATGTAAATCTTTGCGTGAACATGTTTTCTCTTATTTAAATATCTGGGTCATATGGTAGTATATATTTAATTTTATGAGAAACTACAAAGCTTTTTCAAAATGGTTATAGCTCTAGCTCTTCTTGAATAAGACCATACCGTCTTTTCCATAAAGGACAAGTTAGACGAGATATTGCATAGTATAGTGATAGAAATAGGCACGACCAGTTGATACAAGCTTCTCATGTTCTGTAAAGCTGCTTTGTGCTTAGATGAATAGCTCAAATGATTCCATTATTTAAGATTAAATAATGCTAGACTAAAATATTTCCTAAAATGTACAAGTCTGAACTAGCAGTTTATCTAGTCGAATAGTGCAGTTATTTAAGGAAAAATAAGCACATGGTTTTGCTGCCAGTATATTACATTTCCTGGTTTCTTTAACATCCTACTGAGGTCTCTAATATCTCCTAATATCTATACCCTTAACTCCCTCAAACTTCATGCATGCTACTATTATTTATATAAATTATGCTGTAGTGCCATACAATTTGGACAATATTTTTACAACTTTTCAGTTGTTTCTAGTTGGTTGAAGGTTGGTCTCTTTAATGGTATCAATTTTGATATAGGTCCCTTACAAACTTGGAGTATATTTTCTGTACTTCTTCATAGTCACTATGTTACTTAATACTGCCATGTAGACCATAGGTACTCCATAAATTCTTGAATGGATGAATCTAGACATCAGAAGCTCTAGTGTAGAAAACTCACCACCACTCATATTGTCTATGGATAAAACGTCTTAAATAACCTTAAGGATCCCCTGATATAAATCCATCATAGGCATGCACTCACTTGCATACCCAGTCTGTATGTTTTTTCTTATGAAACCATCTCTCTTGCTCATGTGCATTAAATGGGCTCCACATTCAGCTCCCTGCCTTTGAGTAAATAATCATGCGATAAAACTCAAGAAATACTTGGTTGTGGGTTTTATTTTTCTACCTCGGCTGCTGATGTGTTACCTAGCAGGCTATATTCTACACAGTGCTTGGTTCTTTCTCACAGCTTGTGGTAAGCGAAATTATTCCAAGATTCAATGAATACCTGCTATTGAGCGGCTTCCCTAACCACCCAAACTGGTCTTTTGTTAGTGGTTATTGAGAGGATTGTCACAGCTATTGACCTACTCAATTTTACCTGAAAAGAAATGAGCATTTTTCTTCCCCTTTCATTTCTAAAAGCAGATATGGCAATTTGCGTAAATTGCTGTCTTTAAAAGTTTAGATGATTATACTTTTCCCCCCTCTTGCCTTTTTTCTTCCTTTTCATTTAAGCAGCACAATGGCGTCCCTTTTTCTGGGTTTGGACACAGTTCTTGCTGCAGGGTTTGAAGTGTGTTTCCTTACACATTAGTATTCATTTACCTGAGATCTCATAGACAAAATAAGATTATATTGAACTATTCTATGGAAATTTTATATTTTAATTCTTGGGTCCATTTTCTCTAAGCCCAAGTACTAAAAGTATTCAGGTTAGAAAAAAAATGCACCTAATGGGAATCTCACATTTGTGGAAGAAAGTATAGTAGCAACTAGCCCCATAGACATAAGGGTAAGTAAGGTAGGTTTCATTTTAAAGATTTCATATCTGAAGGAGAGACAGAATTTGATATAAATGTGGGCAAAGGAAAAAGAAGTGTAAGTAAAGGACTTAAGCTGGAGGATGCAGGAAAGAATGAGATGGTGATGAAAGCCTATGGCTAGTTAGTAGAGGCCATTAGAGCATCCTATTCATGACCAACATCATGGGTTTAGTGCTATGTTTTTATCCATGTAGTCCATAGTTATCTTTACTGTGATCTGTGACCATGAGAAAATCACTTTGAGCCATTACTTCATGCTATATGCTTTCTATATGCTGAACTACATGATGAAACAAATTACATTTTAAATTATAGTATGGAAAGGATACAAAATATGAAAAGACTCAGTTCTGCCTTCAAGGAACTCAGTCTAGTGGCAATAGACTTTACCCCACATACTAGCCAGCTACATTACTAATAGTTGACGGTGGCAGAGAGAGGATCTATGGATGGAAACAAAACAAAACAACCCATGATCATTTTGGTGAACAAATATTTAAAAAAAGAAAACACCTCAAAGTTCAGACCCCACTAATAAGGGTTTGTGTAATATGGAATTAATATACTGAATACCTCGTATGTGCCAAGGATTGTATTTGGTGCTTGGAATATAAGATGAATTCATTACTACATCTATAAAATATTGGATGTGTGTCTATCATGTACCAGGCATGAGTAAGACATCATCTTTGGTCTCAAGGACAATTATGTAGAAGACACACATATTCAGCATTTTTCAGTATATAGTAAAATGTATCTTATAATATAGATATTTGCAAAATGCTATGAGAGGACAGAACAGAGCACCTGTTTCTGCCTGTGGCTAGTGATCACCTGTTACAAGATACAGGATAAAGATTTCTAAACGATTGAACACTGTTAAATAAAGCAGCCTAAGTAAAAATGAAAATCTACTAAAGAATGCTAATTTATGTATGTGTGTTTGTGTGTTATTGCAGCAATAAACAGCCTTTTCTCCCTGTTCCTCTTTGCCACTCAGTATATGGGAATTATTAGTTTTGCTTATCTTAGCTAAGGTTTAGATTGTGAGGCAGATTGTCAAAGACATAAGCACAAAAGTTGTCCAAGCCAACCTCATGACTATTTGAGGGTCATGAAGTGAGAACAGCATCCACTGAGCATGAAGATGTCTCTGGGCTCAGTGAGCCAGGGAGGACTTGTTAGTAAATTCTTCTTAGTGATTCAGCATTCATATGATTCATATCTGTGTCTTCACCATTCCAAAGAGTGCTAGACAGATTTTCAAGGTTATAAATAGCAATCCTTGTTAATAAGCGTCCTCCTCAAAGTAGCCAGACAGAGTCCTGTTAGTAAGATATGTTTTAGAACCAAAAGAGTGAAAGAATGTTGGGATACTGGGTTTTATCCTTACCTCATCATTTACTTGTAATATCTTTATGGGGAAATAATGGCAGAAATGGGCTATGCATCCCTGTGAGTTGGTGGGATGGTAGCCAAAGTTTAGTTTCTTTTTTTTCACCTTACTGTTCTAATAAATGGTGAGAGTGTTTTAATAAATCCTCTGGTCATTGTCATAGTTATATCTCTAGATGAAGGCAACTTTGTGAGGCTGGTATCTTATGGGTGTTGATTCAGTATATGTGTGTGTGTGCTTGATTTATGAACCACTGAAACCACAGAGAAGTACTAGGGTGAAAATCACCTATGTTACAGCGAAAAATGTCACCATCAATTCCGAGAGGGGCTTGTAAACCTGGAACTAACAGCCAATGGTTTAATTCTTTTAAAGTAGAAATTTCTTTAAGCTTTTTATGATAAATTGTATCCCATCTGGAAAAATACAAATTTATGGCAAGAGGATAAGCTGAGAGTTGCGGTTTTCATTTAAAAGCCAAATTAAAAATACCCATCTTTGAAGAGGAGTCTTCTAGGGCTTCACAAAGAGCAGGGTACCTTTCCTACTTGTGATTTCTGGAGAAACACTAGAATAGGGAAACCTGCAGATACTTTATTCTATCTGTGGTAGAGGGAGAAAAGGCTTCAATGAAGTTTCAAGCTACTGGGTAATTATATTACTTATGGACTGGAGGACATGTCATATATTCAAAACGCAGAATCAAGAACTAGTTTCCAGTACAGTAGTAGACATATTTTATAGACCCCCTCCCCACCCCCCCAAAAAAAGACATTGAGGCTAATATCTGTCTTCATTAGAACTCAGTCATTTACTTGAGGAAACTGGAATATAGAAACACTCAATTTTTAAACTAATCTTGTCCTAACTTTCGACTTGTACAAAATAAGATCAGACAACTGCAGCTATTACAAACATGTA
>PVKY010014687.1:0-10465 GCA_004027775.1 Bradypus variegatus | reverse complement strand
AACCCAAATTTAAGGTCACAAGAATGTGATTTCTCTCTCCCCCTCATTTCTGACTTGCCTCGCATTTTTAGCCTGTCTTGAGTTCAAATATTTGACTCCAGGCAGGTCTCGAACCTCCGCTCGGGCATGAAGATGACGGCCTGCCCTCGCGGCCTCCTCCCAGCCCGGCTTGCTCTCCTGGGGCTACCAAACACATTACCACAAGCCGGGGGGCTCAGCAGGGCAGAAATGTGTTCTCTCCCGGTTCTGGGTCTGGGGGTCTGAGATCACAGCCCGGGTGGGCTCATCCTTCCGGAAGCTTCCCTGGGCTCTGGTGTCTGCTGAGGGTCTGAGATCACAGCCCGGGTGGCTCATCCTTCCGGAAGCTTCCCTGGGCTCTGGTGTCTGCTGAGGGTCTGAGATCACAGCCCGGGTGGCTCATCCTTCCGGAAGCTTCCCTGGGCTCTGGTGTCTGCTGACAGTACTTGGGGCTCCTGGGCTTGGAGACGCGTCACACTGATCTCTGCCCCTTCTTCATGTGCCCTACCCCTGGGGTCTCGGGGTCTCAGCTCCCCCTCCTTTTCCTTAAAGGGTGGTGTGGTTGTGTTCAGGGCCCACCTCAATCCAGGATGACCTCCTCTTACAATCCTCAGCCTGATTCCATCTGCAAAGACTGTTCTTCCTAATAAGGTCCAAACAAGTTCCCTTCACAGGTGCAGGGCTCAGGACTCGGGCCCGTCTTTGGGGAGACACGATTCAGCTCACCACACACCCGATTTGGGGGAGCGAGGGCATCTCACCCAGGGGGTCCGTAGAGAGCATGTGTCTCTCCCAGAGCCCCCGGCAGGCTTCTCACACACCGTGGGCTGTGAGCGAGTCCCACGCCCGTCACTGAACTGACGGCTCCGGCTGAGATGGGGCACACAGATGAGCACAAGCCCAGGGGGGCATCCGTGGGGCTCAGTGGAGTCAGTCCCACCCAAACCCCATACCCAAGACGGGAGGTGGGAGGTTTCCCAGCGGAAATTCAGGATTGCGAATTGGCAAATTGCATTACACCCCTCCCTCCAGGATGCCTCAAACTCACGCTCCCAGAGGATCCCCGCCCCGTCCACTCCACTGACGGGAGCACCCACAGCCGGCCGCGAGACCCCCGAGGTGCCTCTGACTCTCCCTTTGCAGGCCCTGGCATCCGCCCATCCGATGGACGTGAGGCCTGGGGTCGTGTTCCTGCAACCCAAGTCTGTTTCTGCTTGTCTTTCATGTCCTCCTCCCCAGCGCCTGATAAATATGTACCGAGCTGAATTGCGCTGCGAATCTGCATGCAAAGCAGGCTGGCGTTTGCCTTCATATTGAAACTTCAGTCGGGTTGAAGTACAAGGCTGGCTGCTAATTATGAGTGCAAAGGCCCCTGTATATTAGACTTATTCAGAAGCTCTTGGAGCCAAAATGTTTTTTTTTTTTGTAAAATAAAATGGCTAATTACATTGCATGCACTTTCTGAATTTAAAAAAAAAACTGTAAAGTCAACAGCTGTGCACTTGAGGTTCATCCAGCGCCTTCCGTGCCAACAGCCGGAAAACAGCTAATTTGCTGTTGCGTACCCTCTCCGTGTAGAATGCAACGGAGGGTAAAGGCCTTGATTTACAGACTCATGTTTTGGTATAAAAAGAAAAAAATCTGTAAAAATCAGTGCAAACTCTGTTTTTCAAAAAGCAAACCTGTATATGTTTTATCACTGCTCGGTAAGTTCCGGGCCGATGCGTGCGCCACGTCTCTCGCCCCTTGATGTGACGTGTACAGGGCCTGTGTCGGCTGCCCCACATGGACACTGAAAGCAGTTGGCTTGGTTTTGAGGCTGATCTCGAGGGGAGAAGGCAGCCCCTCTCTATCTTCCACTGGCCGAAGCAGAGATGCCTGGCCCTGGGGGTCTCGGGGGCCTGGTGCCTCTGCTCCAGAGCCCATCTGTGAGAGGCAGGGAGAGCAGAAGCGGGACCCTGTGTCGGCAGTGGGGGCTGTTGCCCACCGCACACCCCCTCGCCCATGTGAATGATGAGGCACGAGGGTCTTGACACCCTTCGGTGTCGGAGTGACCCTGTGGCCTGCGGGGCCCTGGGCCTCGGTGAAGGACAGGAGGCAGCCCTGCGAGGGGCTCGGGGGCCTGGGGTGAGTTGGGGTCTCTTCCACCTTAGGGCATCACACTCATGAGCAAGTGAACACAGAGAGCAGTAATTTGCAGCCGCAGTTCCAACCTTTCTGGGCTAGGGTTAGTGTGTGTGCACGTATGTGCGCGCATGTGTGCATGTGTGTGCACGCGTGTGTATGTGTGCATGTGCGTGTGCATGTGTGTGTGCGTGTGTGTGCATGCGCGCGCGCGTGTGTGTGTGCATGTGTGCAGGGGCGACAGGCAGAGCCTTCTGCCCTGGAATCGTAGTGCTGTTCTCCTGGCCAGCTAGGCAGGAGGCAGAAGGCTCGGTAGACACGGGTGATGAGGTGCCCGGGGCCTGCCGGATGGAGGCAGCCACTGAACGGCTGCGGGAGCCGATGGCCACACCCTTCTGGCTTGAAACACCCCCAGTTTACCTCCAGTCTGGGAGGCAGAAGTCCCACCCCAGTCTCACTAGGCCACAGCCAAATGTCGGCTGGGCCGGCCCCTTCTGGGGGCTCCGGGCAACTGCCCATCTGCTCGCCTCGTCCAGCTTCTAGAGGCCGTCTCCATCCGGGGAGCAGTGTCCAGCAGCTCAGCAATGGCCGGGACCCTTCCTTGGGATAGTTCTCTGGAGTGAGGTCAGTCCTGTCCTTCGCCTGGCCCAGTGGGGTTCTTGGCCACCAGGTCAACCATCTCCACGGCATGGTGGGCCCTGGCTGCAAGCCCTGACCTCACCCTGATCTGCCCTCCTGGGGTTTGCTTTGTCCACATCGTGGGACGTGACCGTGGTGCCTTCCCCCAGCCTTGGGCACGGCTGACCCTTTATCAGCCCAGCCTCAGGGGAAAAGCCTGTGCCCCCCCACACCCACTGGCCCAGCCACTGTGTCCTCTGTGACCTCTGTGACCCTCCTTCCCTTTGCTCATGATACTGTCACTGCCCGAACCAGTTTGTTCACTGTCTGTGACCCCCCCCACTGGTCCTGGCTTATCTGCCTCTCCTCCCTGCCTGGCTTTCCACTGGATGTGTCAGAGAGCAGCACCGACAGGGCAGGCAGCAGAGCTGGGACCCTGGTGAGTCCCCGGGAGCTCGGCCCTTCCTCGGTGAGTGCTGAGATGCCGCCCTGTGGCAGGGGGTTTGCATTTAGGGCGATCAGCGACACCGGCCTTCCCTCTCAAAGGAATGAGGTTTCAAGAAGTTCTGTGCCCCCCGTTATTGCTCCCACCACGCTGCTGACACCCCTGACACGCGTCCCCCCTCACTCCTCCCACCGGAGCTGCCGCTGTGTCCTGTGCCCCCCTGGTGGTCCCACCGCCCACCTGTGTTCCGCTCCCGGGCACCGTTCCTGGGCACCTGGCCGCGGGTGAGCTCTCCCCAGCCACACCTGGTCCCTTGGATGCTCTTGCACACTTCCCCAGGAGGGTCCCCCACAGATGCACCCAGAACCTCCCTTTGGAGCCGCCCCTTCCCCCAACCTCGAGTCTTTGCAGACCCCAAGGGTATGGTCTGTCTGTGGCGTTTGTCTGTCTTCCAGGGCCTGGACACCCAGCTGGCCATGCATGCACCCCTCATGCTGCCCCTCAGTGTCCTGGCGGCCCCCCAGAACCCCTGCCCTGCATTTCTCTGCCGTTTCTGGAGTGGGGTGGGGCGGAGGGCCACAGAGGGCCAGAGCAGTGCTTTTTACAGGCCCAGCAGGAGGGAAGCCTCTGGTGGGGGCTGCTGGGTGCAGGAGGGGCCAGAGCTGCCCCCCACCAGCTGCTTGTGCCTTTTCACTCAGCTTTCTCCCCAGACCGCTGTCCACCATCCACCGAGGTTTTCAGCAGTCTGGCCCCCCTTCCGGCACCCCCTTTTCCTAGAGAAGCCAACCACGTCTTGCACCTCATACATTTTAACAGCCTTTTCCACCGATGTATTTTATGTCTGAGTTTTCTTATCTGTCTTACTTTGATTGTAATCCCCGAGGGCTGGGGCCTCGTCCTGTTTCATCTTTCGTGCAGCTCTGAGTGCACACGCGGCCTTTGGCACGTACAAACACGGGAGAAGGTAAATATATGCAAGCATCTACAATAGTTTTATTTGGAGCTGTGTGACAGTAGATCAGAGATGCGTGTGTGCCTATACCTCTGAGAGTTAGGCCTGATTTCATTTCATGTCTTAATCTGTTGCTTGGGTATTAATAATCTGTAAAACGTGATTTATTTCCTTAGGATTTTTCTCCACAACTTTAAAATGTGTACATAATATAACAAAAAAATGTAATCTCCAATTTCTGATTAACTTTTTCCAGAGTCTTTCTAGAGTTACCTCTGCGTGCGTAGAAACTTATAAATAAGACTCAAAGCCTTTGTCTCAACAAACACACGTCTTCTTTCCGCCTGAGCATTAAGCGATGCTAAAACAGAGGTTCAGCTTGGATTTAAGACAGATTCAAATTAATCAGGAGTGATTTCTTCTTCATCTGGGTTTTAAATGTTTGCAGAAGGGA
This sequence comes from Bradypus variegatus, assembly GCA_004027775.1. Taxonomy (NCBI): domain Eukaryota; kingdom Metazoa; phylum Chordata; class Mammalia; order Pilosa; family Bradypodidae; genus Bradypus; species Bradypus variegatus. Next base: position 5,854 of record PVKY010014687.1, on the reverse strand, counting down.
ATCACTGAGCTGGCTTTGTTTTAGCCTATTAATTTAACTTTGTTTCTAATGTGTAAACGTTCAGTTGGTTTTTTTTGTCGGAAGATTCCTCTTGGTGAATATATGTCTGTTATTAACATAATTCAGCAAATAGCATATAGACGGGGTGAGCCCACAGGAAAAGGCCAACAAGTCCTTCATTCTTTCTTTCAAAAGTGGTTTTTCAGACATCTACTCTGTGCCAAGCCACGTGCTGAGTGCTGGGGATTCGGGGGTGAGAAGGGGGTCTCGGCCCTGGGGAGCCCCTGGACCTCTGGGGTCTGCAGGAGGAGAACAGGTGACCCACAACATAAACAGAAATGGAGATAAGTCCTGCGAAGGCCCAGCAGGCAGGGAGGGAGGTGCTGGGACTGCACAGCTTCCAGGACCCTGGGGGAGCAGGCGGGCGGGAGGGGTCCCCATGTCTACAGCAGGAGCGGCATGGCAGGGAGTGGGTGAGGGCACGTCCTGTCGCCGCACGGTGGTGTAGACAGTGAGGGGATGAGGGAATGTTCTGGAAGGATGCTTCTGGCAGCTGCAAAACCCCCGTCCCCAAGAAAAGCACCTTGAACCGGGCTTCCTCTCTCCGCTCTGGGCACTGAGGATGCTGGCACCACAGTAGCTCCTTCCAATAGGCACGGATGGCCGCTGTGACCAGTCCAAAAAGGAGGCGTTCATGCTCTTCAAAAGTGGTGGCTCCGAAACAGCGTGGAGACCCCAGTGCCGGCAGCCTATGGCCTCGCCTCTCCGCGGCTGCAACGCCCCGGCAGGAAGCCCTGTCTCCTGGCGCTGGTGCCTCGGCCACCCTCCTCGGGCCTTCGCTGCTGCCCAGCCTCCCTGGGGCACTCGCTCTCTGGAGGCCCCGTCGCGGCCGGCATCCGCTGTAGTTCCCACCCCCTCCTCCAACGCATTTGCTCCGAGCCCTTCACACTAAACCTCACTGAAGATTCAAAGGGCTGCTGTGTATGTGGGGTAAAGCTACTGATACTCTCCATATTAGAAATTAAAACTGAGAACATCTGAAAAAAATAGCCATTGATTAATTCATTTTAAAAAAGCAATAATAAGCCATTGCACGGTAACACAAATCATCTGTTTTATGAAAACTAACTATATTTTCCCAAACAAAATCTACTTAGTAAGAGGAGTGGCTCTGTTTTATGTTTTTGCAAATCTCTTTACTATCTGGCTTGATAGAAGGCTGCTGGATACAGTCTGTTGTGATGTGCTATTTGATTGAAATATATGAAATATCAACCCTAGTCATGTGGTTAGCCAGAAAGGGAAGAGGTATCTTAACAACCTTTTCAGATAATTATGGGTCTTCTTTGACACCATACCGAAATTCAACAAGCAGTACTTCCCTAAAGGGTAGACACAATGTGGAAACCAAAACCATGTCATTGAAGATTTTATCATCTCTTACATTAAAATCCCCTGGCCTAACTTGTCATTTGAGTGGATCTTTTACCCAGGCATAATTTTGTAACATCCTGGATTAGTCATTTGGAAATCATTGGTTTTCTAAGTTGTGCACATATTTCATTATACAGTGTTTAAAAATCTCACTTATTCACCACCTCTAATGTCATCATAAAAGTATTTAAGTATTGGGAAGCTGTTAAGCTTACAATGGCACATATAAGTTTTCCAAAATTCTAATTTTCCCTTGAAAGTTCTAATTTTATCATTGGCAACCAATATTGTCAGTTGTTTTCCTTGATCGTGTTTGAGAAAACATCTGCCAAACACTCAGATCTGTTGCAATGTAGCTTGTCTATCAGTTGTTCTATTAAGTATATACATTGTTTCCCATGAGAAGAGTGGCTAGTTGAGCTTGTAACTCAAGCAGACATCTCAGTGCTTTTCCTTGCAACAAGCATTTTATGTCAGTGCTTGCTTTATCTGTACTTCCCATTTCATCACATTGAATAGGCAAAAGAGAGTAATTAATAGTCAAGATTTTGTAAAATTAATTTGGTAAAATTAATTTTTTTCTGCTTGTGTTTCACAAGGACATTCTTTAGTAACATATTTTATTTTTTGCCCATCGTGATGGCCTGATGGCAGAGAACACAGTGTGGAAGCTGGTGGAGGAAGGGAAGCCAGAGCTCTCAGGCATGCTTGCCTGGAATAGAGCTTCTGGAACACAGAGCTGGGGAGTCAGGGCTGGTGAGAAACACAAGAGGCTGCACCTCTTGGGGACAAACTGAAGCCCTCAACTGAGCCCCATCTTGCTGCACACACACACACCCCCCATGAGCTTTCCCACACTGAGCTGTGGGGAGGGACATGGCAGCTCAAAAGCCAGAAGCTACTGTTCTCACTGAAGGTTTCCCAGTTGCTCTTTGCCTGAGGACAATTTCCAGGCTTTAAATAGTTGGTTGTTTTTGTTTGTTTTAATCATTTTCACCAGTTATGGTTCTTTCATGGAGAGAGGGTCTGCGGAGCTGCACATACCTACATTCCAGAAGTCTCTGAACATATCTTAATATTATTATAAAAATAGTTTGATATAGGTAAATCCCTGAAAAGGTCTTGGGGACCTCCCCAAGGGCTGTGGGCCATGCCCTGAGAATGTTTGTGATATCAGATTAAATGGATGTGTCCTTTATTGCAAGTCTTCCTGTTTGCACTTAAATGCACTAACGGGCAAGAGCCGTCCTGTTTGCTGTTGTCTCCCAGCGCTCATTAGAGAGTCACTATTTGTTGAGCAAATGTATGAAATGTCCAGCAGGCCCTCAGAAATGCAAGTTCAGAGGTCAGAAGAGGGAGGCTGGAGTTGCCAGGGTGGATGTGTGGTCCCCACCCTAAGTGCTGGTGCCTGGAGCCCCTGGGAGGGCCCAGGCCACCCCCAGATGAGAGAAGAAAAGAGGACTGAGTACGAGGGTCCTCTGTTCTGATGACCTTGAACCCACCTTTGAAGGCCAAGCTCCAGCCAGAGTCTGGCACTACCCAGGCAGGGAAAAGGCAGGTACCACATGTAAATCTCCTCCCCTTCCAACATGGAGCTTTCCAAACTGTACGCTCCAGGAGGGAGGGGCGACTTGGTCACCATCGCCTCCCAGCTCCAGCGGGAACTGGCACCCCGCAGGCTCTCAGAATTACCTGCTGTCCGAATGAGCTCAGAGCAGCTCAGCGGGTTCTGCAAGCTCAGTCCAGGCCTGAGCATCCCCTGGGCTGTCCCTCAAGTGCTGTCAACCCAGTGCAGCTCTGTGATTCTGCTTTTGGCCATACACCAAGCAAGAAGAAAAATGTTTATTTAAAAAAGAACCCAGACACTGATGTCTGTTTTAAATACTGTCTGTGTCGGCCAAACTTCCGGTCCCACATCTGACCACACAAAGCTACAAGGACATTGTCGGCTTTTTCAAGACAGATAGTATGCTGATAATATGTCATAGCTAATATTTGGGGACTTTACAGTCATTATTGCACTGAATCCTCACTATGGTCATTTGTTCATGCTTTCATTCATTCGTTCATTCAGAATTTATTCAGCACCTGCTTTGTGCCCGACCATGGCTCTGCCCCACGGCACAGGTGCTCTCAGAGCCCGTTGCACCGAGGAAGCTGGGCCCGGAGAGAGCAGCTCATGATCTGGGGAAGGGGGATCCCCATGAGCGGCAGAACAGAGACCTGCCCCCAGTTCCATGTGACCACGCAGCCCGTCCCCTTCGCCACTTAACAAACAGGAATATTCCAGTTTGCTAGCGCTGCTATTATGCAAAATACCAGAAATGGATTGGCTTCTATAAAAGAGGCTTATTTGGTACAAATTTACAGTCTGAGGGCCATGAAAATGTCCAAACTTAAGGCATCAACACAAGTGTCCCTTCACCGAAGGAAGGCCGATGGCATCTGGAAAACCTCTGTTAGCTGGGAAGCACGTGGTTGTCATCTGCTGATGCGGTTTGGGTTCCAGCTCCTTTCTCAGCTCCTATGTGTTCTTGGTTCCTTCTCCCAGGGGCTTCTCTCTAAGCACCTGGGGGTCCTGTCCTAGTGATTCCCAGGGCAGACTCTGGGCTTCATCTCTTAGCTAAACGTCTCCAAATGTCCTTCCATCCACATCTCCAAGCATTTCTAAATGTTAGCAACATCTGGGCCTGTGTGGCTCTTTTTAAAGGACTCTGATAAACTGATGAAGACCCACACTGAATGGGCAGGGCCACACCTCCCTGGAGATAACCTAATCAAGATATTACCCACAGTTGGGTGAGTCACATCTCCATGGAAACACTCAATCTAAATATTCCACCCTAATCAGAAAGATTAATAAACCTGCTCCCACAAGATTGCGTTAAAGAGTATGGCTTTGCAGGCAGGGGGAGGGGAGGCCTGGGGAGAGCCCAGCAGCTGGTGTCTGAATGGTCCTGGGAGGGGAAAGAGGACCAGAATGTTCCAGCAACTCAGGCAGAGTCCTCCCACCCACGGGGACTCCAAGCCATCAGGCCACACCTGCGCGGAGGCCTCCTCGGAGCTCAGAACTTGGAGGGGACCACTCTCGCCACGCCACACGGAGGGCACGAGGGGCAGTCAGCCGGCGGACCTGTCATGGAGACCCCCAAGAGGAGGGGTCTGCATCTTTTCCATCCCTCGATCGCCAGTGCCTGGCAGAGAACCCCATCGTCTGAGAAAAGCTCAGTAAGTTTCTACTGAATGAAAAAAAAAGGAAAATATTTCTGATTTAACATGGTGACATGTAGGGAGGCATCAAAGGGACTTTTTGAAAAAAAACTTTTCTCTGAATTGCAAAAATAATATGTGTTTAAAGCAGAAATCTCAGATTCCGTCCAGACCCCTGGAGGCTCACACTTGAAGCCCAGCTGGAATCAGGGTGCACTGTGCTTTGACTCTGCCCATGTCCCCTGGTGCCCAGCATCTGTGAACTCAGAGGGGCCTGGCTCATTTGTGCGGATGCTCCGTGAGGTGCCCGGCCAGTCGGGGTCCCCCCTCTCCCCACTTGGAACCCGCACACCTATCCGGCTCTGAACTCAACAGTCACCAGCAGGGGCTCAGAGACACACGGTTTTCCTGGTTGGAAGTGCAATCCAGCTTCCACAGAGGAAGTAATCAGCCTCTCTGTTGGCCTCGACACCTCCAGAGCCTCCGACAGAGGCTCTCCTGGGACACGCAGAGGGAACCTGACAGCCGGGTCTGGTGGGGATCTCGCCAGCAGGGAAAGGCTGAGTGTCGGAGCCAGGGCTCAGCCAGGCCCGAAGGAGGTGAGAGGACAAATCTCGGTGGAAGGCGGCGGGGTGCTGGGAACGGGGAATGCGTTAAGATCCTTTTAGGGCCACAGCTGTCAGGGTTCGAGAAGATGCCAAGGAAAGGGCACTCATCTGGAGCTTGCAAAGAACATGCGTGCGTGAGGGAGCTGACAGCTGAGGAGAGTCCTCTAGGCCCTCGGATCTGAACCTGGGGTCAACGGATGGAACTTGGGGGTGTGAGCTTGAATGATAAACAAATGCCCTTGGGCGTCCATCCATCCCCTGCTTCACCAGCACCTCCTTCCGTCCCGAGAGCAGGTACAAGCCCAGGGCCGCTGCCTGTGAGTTCTCTCTCCGCGTCCTCGCTGCAGAGTCTGAGTGTCGGGTCAGGTCTCACCACTAGGAATCTCAGCCGTTACGAGACCTCCTGTTGGATCTGCTCCTTCAGTGTGTTAATGGGAGCGCACGTTCCTACACCACAGGTTGGTTTCTTAAAGTATCTTGGTAACCAGTTCCTATATAATTGGCTGCCTCTGAGCCAGTGTGCTTCACTGTCTGCATCTGAAGCCATCATTCTGGGGAGGCCGAGACCCGCTTTCCCGGGAGACAGAGGCTGGGCACTGTTA
>PVKY010014686.1:0-10469 GCA_004027775.1 Bradypus variegatus | reverse complement strand
ACGACTACTGAACAGGAAGGAACTGTCTGAATCAACTATTGCAAAACTCTGGGGTCCAGGAGACCACTGTACAGTATCCAGAGGAGAGTGGGAGAAGAGACTGGCAAACTGCAGTAAATACCAGTAAAGTGCTCTCTCTGTGTGGGGTGGTTACTGGCGCCCACCCCCCACTCCTGCAGCAAGCAGCAGTGGGGTCCAGCCCGTAGCATAAATTGCTGGTGCCAGAAAGGGATCAAAAAAAGAAAAACATCCACTTCTCAAAGATCTGGGGTGGACACGGCCAACCACTGATCATGGCTTTTGATCAGTGCCTTTGGATCACTGGGGGGCCAGGTTCTGAGGGTGGCCACTGTTCCAACCCACCCTGGACAAAGGCAGCAGAGGAGACTTAAGACGGATGCTTGTACAGGGCTGCGGAGGATGGCTGAAGGGCTGCATTGCCTGGGCAGGTCAAGAAAGCACAGCTTTGGGGAGCCAAGGAAGAAGCTCCTGGCACTCTTCCTGGCCCCTCCCTCATCCCTCTCCAGGGAGGTTTAGAGCTGGGCAGATGCTCCACTGTGGGTCCCTGGGCTTGTTCCAGCTGGGAAAGAATGACTTGGGAAACTCCTCTTTGGTGTGCTCCTCCACCCCCACCCCCCACCCCTGCCAGAATTTGGCCTGCAGGCAAAAGGATCTTGGTACAATGAAAGCAGCATAGGAAACAACTGGGGTGGATGGCCCAGGGCAAAGGATTATCTACTTTAAGTCCAGCTGTGGAATACACAGGAAACAGAGAAGGTCTGTCTCCTGGGAAGTAAAGGGGGCATTCAAACTCCTATAAACAGGGAAACTCCTAAGGCCATGAGCAAGCACAAGCCCAGGACAAGATACAGGTCCAGGAAAGACAGAAAAGACCCAGCACACCGCATTTCCCTTGGGTGGACCTTCCTAGTTGGAGGGCTGACATTCAAGAAAATCTCAGTCTATTATCAGCTGGCTACAAGGTCAAGAAACAGACATCTCAGAGAATAAACCCTGGAGTTATTTTAAAATGTTAAAATGTACAGTGTGCAACAAAAGATTACAAGACAAACAAGAAACAAGAAATGATGGCCTATCCAAATGGAAAGGATTAATGTCCAGCAAACATCAGTGAAGAAGACCAGAATGTGGGCAGATGGACAAAGACTTCAAAAAGCTCAAGGAGATGAAGGAAAATACAGAGAAAGAGCTAAAGGATATCAGGAAAACAATGAATGAACAATATGAGAACCTCAATAAAGAAATAAAAAAATTTTAAAGGAACCAAGCAGAACTAATGGGGTTGAAGACCAAAGTAGTTGAAATGAAAAATGTCCTCGAGGGTTTCAACAGCCGACTGGAGCTGGCAGAAGAAAGAATCAGCTAACTCAAAGACAAGATAATTGAAATGAGTCAGGCTGAGGAACAGAAAGAAAAAAAGAATTACAAAAAAGTGAAAATAGCCAAGAGACCTCCAGGACACCATCAAGCACACCAATACAAGCCTTCTGAAAGTTCCAGAAGGAGAAGAAAAAGAGAGAAAAGCAGAAGGGGTATTCAAAGAAATAATTACGGAAAACTTCCCAAATGTAGCAAAAGACATAAATATGCTGATGCAAGAAGGCCTGAGAACATCAAACAGAATAAACTTGAAGAAAAATATGTCCCATCACATACTGATCAAACTGTTGAATGCAAAGGGCAAGGAGAAAGTTTTGAAAGCACAAAGAGAAAAGCAATGTATTATGTACAAGGGAGTCCCAATTACATTAAGAGTCAATTTCTCATCAGAAACCATGGAGGCAAAAAAGCAGTGAGCTGAAATAAGTAGAGTACATAAAGAAAACTAATACCAATCAATCATTTCATATCCAGTGAGACTTTCTTGTAAAAATGAGGGAGAGATTAAGACATCCCCTGATAAACAAAAGCTGAGGGAGTTCATTACCACTAGTCCTGCCCTCTATTTAATAGAGTTCTTCAGACTGAAAGGAAAGAACATAGGCAGTGGTCCAAAGTAGGACAAAGAAACAAAAACCTCCAGTAAAGGTAACTATTTTGGTATTTATAAATGCGGGTACTACTGTATTATATTTTTGGTATGTAACTTCATTCTTACTTCTTACAGGTGCTAAAATGTAAATGCATAAAAAGTAATGATAAACCTATGGTTTTAGACATACAATGTATATATATATAATTTATAACAAGTACAAAAAATAGTGGTGGGACAGAGGAGTATAGGAACAGCGTATTGTATATACGTATGTTATTGAAGACAAGTTGGTATCAAATCAAGTATGATTGCTATATATTTAGGATGTTTACTCCCATTGTAGTCTCAAGGAAAATACATGAAAAATAAGTCTAGATAGAAATGAGAAGGGACTCAATACAGTACAATACAAAAAAATCAAATAAATATGAATGTAGGCATTGATGGAAGAATTGTGTAACCAAAAGAGGTGTAAGATTTACAAAGGATAAATGGCAAAATGACAGAAGAAAGTCCTGCATTAACAGTAGTGACTTTAAATGTAAATGGATGAAACTCTCCTGTCAAAAGGCAGAGATTGGTAGAATGGATAAAAAAGTACAACCCAACTCTAATGCTGTCTACAAGAGTCTCACCTTAACTTCAAAGACATAAATAGGTTGAAAGTGAAAGGATGGGAAAAAATATACCATGCAAGTAGTTACCAAAAGACAACTGGAGTAGCTATACTAATATCCGATAAAATCATTTTAAGTCAAAAACTGGTATGAGGAACACAAACAGTCAATTAAACAAGAAGACGTAACAATTATAAATATATATGCACCTAACAGCAGAGCCCCAAAATATATGAAGCAAATACTGACAGATCTGAAGAAAGAAACTGATAATACACCACTTTCGAGAATACATAGAACACCTAGACAGAAGATAAATAAGGAAATATAAGACTTGAATGATACACTAAACCAACTAGACCTAACAGATATATATTCAACACTTCACCCAACAAAAGAATACACACACTTCTCAAGTGTACATGGATCATTCTCCAGGATAGGCCATATCTTAGGTTACAAAAGAAATCTCAACAAATATAAAAATACTGAAATCATACAACATATCTACTCAGACCACAATTGAAAGATACTAGAAGTCAGTAACAGAGAAATGAGGAAAGTTCACAAATACGTGGAAAATAAACAATGTATCCTTAAATAATCAGTGGGTTAAACAGGAAATCAAAAGGGAAATTAGGATATAACTTGAGGCAAATGAAATGAAATACAACATACAAAAACTTATGAGATGCAGCAAAGGTAGTGCTGAGAGGGAAATTTATAGCTCTAAATGCTTGCATTAAAAAAGAAGAAAGAACTCAAATCAGAGACCTAATCTAACAACTGGAGGATCTAGAAAAAGAGGAGTAATCTGTATGCTAAGCAAACATAAGGAAAGAAATAATAAAAATTGTAGCAGAGATAAATGAAATAGAAAATAATAAAACAAGAGAGAATCAATAAAACCAAAAGGTGGTTCTTTGAAAGACTGATGAAATTGACAAATTTTTAACTAGAGAGATGAAGAAAAAAAGAGAGGACACAAATAATAAAAATCAGAAATAAAAGGTGGGGGGGACATTAGTATGGGCTCCACAGAAATAAAAAGTACTAAAACAGGATACTATGAACAACTGTATGTTACCAAATTAGATAAAACTAGATGAAATGGACAAATTCCTAGAAGCACACAAACTACCTACACAGATTCATGAAGAAACAGAAGGCCTTAACAGATGAATAATAGTAAAGACACTGAATCAGTAATCAAAAACCTCCCAACAAAGAAAAGTCCAGGATCAGATGACTTCACAGGAGAATTTTAGCAAACATTCAGAGGAAAACACCAATCCTGCTCAAACTTCCAAAAAACAGAAGATGCAGGAACACTTCCTAATTCATTCTACAAAGCCAACATCACCCTAATACCAGAGCCAGATGAAGATACCACAAGAAAAGAAATTACAGACCAATATCTCTTATGAATGTAGATGCAAAAGTCCTCAAAAAATACTAGCAAACTGCATCCAACAGCACATTAAAATAATTACACACCATGATCAAGTGGGATTTATCCCAGGTATACAAGGGTGGTTCAACATAAGAAAATCAATTAATGTAATATACCACATTAACAGAATGAAGGGAAAAAAAACACAAGATCATCTCAAAAGACTCAAAAAAGGCATTTGAAGAAATCTAGCACCACTTCTTGATAAAAACAGTTAGAAAACCAAGAATATAAGGAAAGTTCCTCAACATAATGAAAGGACCTATATGGAAAATCCACACTTAACATCATACTCAACAGTGAGAGACTGAAAGCCTTCCCTCTAAGATCAGGACCAAGATAATGCCCACTATCACCACTGTTATTCTACACTGTACTACAAGTTCTAGCCAGAAATATTAGGCAACAAAAAGAAATAAACGGCATCCAAATTGAAAGGAAGAAATAAAACAATTTCCCTATTTACAGATGACATGATCCTACACAGAGAGAATCATGAAAAATCCACAACAGTTCCTAGAGATAAGAAATGAATTCAGCAAAGTAGCCAGATACAAGATCTACAGGCAAAAATCAGTAGTGTTTCCATACACTGATAATGAACAACAGGAAGAAGAAATCAAGAAGAAAATTCCATTTACAATAGCAACTAAAAGAATCAAATATCTAGTAATAAATCTAACCAAAGATATAAAGGACTCATACACAGAAAACTATAAAACATTGGTAGTAGAAAACCAAAGTAAATGTAAGGACATCCTGTGTTCATTAATTGGAAGATAAAATATTGTTAAGATGTTAATTCTACCAAAAGCAATTTACAGATTCAATGAAATCCAATCAAAATTACAACAATCTTCTTTGCAGAAATGAACAGGCCAATCATCAAATTCACATGGAAGGGTAAGGGGCCCTTAATAGCCAAAGCCATCTTGAAAACGAGAAAGAAAGTAGGAGGACTCACATTTTCCTATCTTAAAACTTATGACAAAGCCACAGTAATGAAAACTGCATGGTACTGGCACAAGGACAGGCATACAGACCAACAGAATTGAACTGAGAGCTCAGAAATCAACCCTCTTATTTATGTCCAACTGATTTTTAACAAGAGGCAAAGACCTCTAAATTGGAAAAGAACAGACTCCTCAACAAATGATACTGGGGAAACTGGATCTCCAAATGTGAAAGAATAAAGAGGACACTACCTCGAACCACATACAAAAATCAACTCAAAATGGATCGAAGACCTAAATGTAAAAGTCAGAACTATCAAATTTAAAGGGAAAAAACGTAGGAAAGATCTTCAGGATCTTATGTTATATAATGGTTTCTTAGACCTTACACACCAAGTATAAGCAACAAAAGAAAAATGGGTAAGTGGGACATCACCAAAATAAAAAATTCTGTGCCTCAAAGTACCTTATCATGAAAGTACAATGACAACCTACACAATGGGAGAAAATATTTGGAAACCACATATCAAGAGTTTAATATACAGAATATATAAATCGATCCTTTCACCCAACAACAAAAAGACAAACAAGCCAATTTAAAAATGGCCACAAGACTTGAACAGACACTTTTCCAAAGAAGATATACATGGGGCAAAAAGTACATAAAAAGATGCTCCACATCATTAGCCATCAGGGAAATGCAAATCAAAACTACATTGAGGTACCATTTCACACCCACAAGAATGGCTGCTATTAAAAAAACTACAAGTGTTAGAGAGGATATAAGGAAACAGGAACATTCATTCTTTGCCGGTGGGAATATAAAATGTTGCAGCTGCTGTGGAAAACAGTCTGGCGGTTCCTCAGAAAGCTAAGTATAGAACAACCATAAAACCTAGCAAGTCCACTACTAGGTATAAACCCAAAAGAACTGAAAGCAGGGGCTCAAATAGGTATTTGCACACTGATGTTCAGAGTGGCATTATTCACACTTGCCAAATGATGGAAGCAACCCAAGTGTCCACTAACTTGGTTGATGAATGAATAAACAACTATGATGTATACACACAATGGAATATTATTCAGCCATAAAGAGGAAGAAGTTCTATACATGCAACAACATGGAAGAACCTTGAAAACATCATATTGCATGAAATAAGCCAGGCACAAAAGCACAAATATTGTGGGATCACACTGATATGTAATAATCAGAATAAACAAACTCATAGAGTCAGAATCTAGAATATAGGTTACCAAGGAATGGGATGGGGATAGGGAATAGGGAGTTAAGGCTTAACATGTACAGAGTTTCTATTTGGAACAATGCAAAAGTTTTGGTGATGGATGGTGGTGATGGTTGCACAACATTGTAAACATAATTAACAGCATTGAATTATATATCTGAATGGGCTTAAAAGGGAAAATGCTAGTTTCTATATACGATACTAGAACAAAAATCTTTTTAAAAATTCATGGAACTGCACAATATCAGCAGTGGACCCTAAGTTAAACCACGGACTATAATTAATAGCACAATTAGAAAACATGCTTTCATCAATTGTAACACATGTCCTACATCAATACAAGGTGTTACTAACAGGGTGGTGTATGGGAATCCTGTATTTTAGGCATGAATGTTCTGTAAACTCACAACTTGCTAATTAAAAAGACAACACAGAAAGACTCTAACTCTGTGTGGCCCATCCGAAGCACATACACGGAGAAGGTCTTGATAACTAGCGGGGTGTCCAGAACATACCAGTGGCTCACTAAACTTTGTCATGAGTTGAATAAAGAAGGGTATGGGTTCTGGACAAAAAAGAAGAAAGAGCCAGCAGCATCCCAACCGCCCTGGGGACCACTTCTCCTCACCTTTTCTGGGTTGTCCCAAGTACGGATTCCCAAACACAAAGGTCAACCGCTCAAGTGACCCAGGCCCAGCCCAGGGGCTGCTGTGGCCCAGAGCACCCACCCACCATGGGCCCATGCAGGACAATCAGCTGGGGCCTCCACAAAGGGTCCCGGCCCTTACTCAGACACGTGACACATCTACACACAGCAACACTCATTCAGCCTATGCCGTAAATAACTGACAGCCTTGAAAATCCTTCTGCCCAGGACTCACTGCTTTCCCATCCTCCAGGACAGTGAGCAGCATGCTGTATGCCCTCATCAACTCTACTCAAAGGAACAGAATGAACGAGGAACCAAAATATTAACCAGAAAAGAAAGACTCCCCTGGTGGGATCCCAGGAATTCCACTAGAGAGCAGGAAGATGTTTCCTGGGCAAGCAGGGTCTTCCCAGGGCTGGGAAATGACATCAGCAGGCACTCATCTGGCCTCTGCAAAGCCTCTGCTTCCAGGAACCAGATTCCTGCCCTCCATATAAGGAACTCTGACACCACCATCAGAGCGTCCCCAGGGAGCTGCTCGGATCACACACCATCAGTGGCTGCAGAGGCAGCAGGGCAGCAGCTGGAGAGCACAGGGGAAGAGAGGCGGCACGCAGTGGGGCCACGCCTTTCCAAGACTCCTCTCAGCAGCAAGGACTTGGGGCAGGGGTGGGTGCATGGGCAGCGAAGGTTTCCGCGGGAAGCCCGGGCAGGACCTCGGAGAGCGCCTCCCTGACTGTACAAGACGCGTACACACGCACCGTGGATGGTGAGGTGCACCCAGCTGCCGTTGTGGAAGGTGTCATACTGCTGGTCCAGCATGAGCACTTTGCACTCGTACCAGCCCTGGTCCTCCGAGCGCAGCTGCTCCAGCCGCAGAGATGCTTTGTCATGAAGACTCGCTCGGCCTGAGGGAACAAGAGTGGAGAAAAGTCCCAGATGACATCAGGCAGGCCGGCTGCGTATCACCCCCCACTCAGCCAAAGACGGGGGTCTCAGCATGGCCTCTGGACCATTTCCCGCCTCCAGCGGTGGGGGCAATGGAGAAAGCACTGGCCATTGAGCCCCTCTCCCTCCCAAGCCCCTCCAATCCCAGCTGGCTGTGCCCCAGCTGGCAACTGCAACTCCCTGTGTCTGCTTCCGTTCCTTAGAATGGATCTCCATTCTTTTGGAGATCTCTGGGATAGAGGGAAGACATGATGGAAGCAGAGCTGAGAAGGGCAAGGGAGAGGTAAAGAAAGTAGGAACCAAAGAGGATAAAACTGTTCCAGTTGAACAGGGTCCCCACGACCCCCCACCCAGCCTCCTATGTCTTCCTCACTTCCCTATGGCAGGGGGTTGGAAGGCAGGTCAGGGGTCAGGATGCTTGGGTCCCCCCCAGTGCTGCTGCCTCGGCTCCAGAAACTGGGGGCTGTAAGGCCTGAGGAAAAGATTGGCAGGCCAAAGCCCCAGAGCTACCTCTCCATCACTCCAGCCCCACCCCACCCCAGGAGGCCGTCTTTGTCCCACTTATGGCAACAGGAAGAAGAGTTTGAGCATGAGTCAAGCACAGTGGGGAGTAGTACCCCGTCCTCCAAACCAGGGTGCACAGGCACCCCTGGGCCCTCACCCCCTCACCCACCACCTCAGTCTACCCCTCACCCAAGCCAGGATCACGGCCTCCCCTGCTTTCCTCATTGTCTTGGCCCTGGCAATCTGCTGAAAAAACCAGACAATCAGAAACAACCAGGGCCAAAGAGAGAACAAGAGGCAGAGGAGGCAGGAAGGAAGCATTCTGGGGAAAATGCAAGTCAGAGCTCAGAAGCCAAGGGGCGAGATAAAAGCAGTGACCCCGCCTGCGTCCTCCCTGCTTTAAACCCCAACACACACATGCGCAGGCACACACCTCACGGCCCACTTCCCTGGCAGGCCAGGGGCGGGCGGGTGGCAGTGAGTCACACACAGCGAGGCCACTGCTGTCAGGAGTAATTGCAGAGTAAGATACAAACAGGCCAGGAGGAGGCGAGGAGGCCCGCCAGGGACAGACAGACGGGGTGGGAGAGGGGGTCGGGGACACGCGCCTAACACTTAGGGATGGAAGGAGGCCCCAACTTGGGAGCCAAGAGGAAGGGAGTGGGCACAGCCAGACAGAGCAGACTCCAGCTGCTGCAGCTACCCCTGGCAAGGGGGCGGCGTGGTCTGACTCAGCATCGCCCGGCCCGGTGCTGCCCCCATGCACCACCCCCTCCTCACCGGGGTCTCCTTCCAGGGATGCCTTGCTCCGGTGACTCCTCTCCCTGGGCTGACTTGTCTAGAAGGGTCTCAGGTCTGCACTAGGTCCTGTTCCCCCTCCTCCCCACCACTTAATTAAAACCCACCAGAGTCAAAAGAGTGGAAGGAAAGAGACAAAGGATGGGAGAAACAGAGAAGTCAGGAAAAGATAAGACGGGCCAGAGATAAACATGGAGGAGGAACCGCTGAGAGCTGGGGAGGCCCGGAGGACCATCTGGAAGCGGGGCCAACAGCAGAGAGTGAGGGAGCACCCAAGCCTGGGGGACGATGGACCCCTCTGCCCAAGCCTTCCTTACCTGCATACTCGGGGTCCACGTGGGGTGGGTAGTAGCCAAACTTGATGAAGATGGGGATGGGGACCCCAAACTTGAACCACTCCACGACATAGGGCGGGGGCTGCCCCGTCACCGGGTGAATCACGTCGCATCTCAGCACCACCCCCTCGCCGGCCCGCGCGGTCACAAACTCGGGCTCCTCTCGCAGGCCATGGGCACCTGGCAGGGGCACCGAGACGTTGGGACACAGCAAAGGAGGGGACGGGGACCTCCCCTCCCACTCCAGAGCCCATTCCACCCCTCTGTGCTCCCCCAGCTCCTCTCCACTTGCCTGGGTGCCCACCCTGTCCCATCCGCCTTCTCTCCCTTCCCACACCCATCACCTACAACCCCCAAAGAATACCCCCCTTCTCCAGCATCCAGCCATACTTCCCTATGCCCCTAGAGCACCCCCCTCCCCCCAGGGCATCCACAATCCCAAGGAGAAAAGGGGAGAAGAAGGGGCAGTTCTACTCAATCCTGTGAGCCAGAACTTCCCTCCCCAACTCCAAAGACCAGCCGGCATAATCACGCCCTAGAGCCCCCGAGAACTAGAAGGCGTTGGAGGAGACTGAAAAGGTGAAGGTTGAGCGGTCCTGGGGAGAGCCTCGACCTGCCTTGCTGGAGCCGACTGCAAACACAGAGCATCCTCCGTGCACCACGATGCTTCCTGCCGGGGCTGGGTACCAGATGAGGGAGCCAGCCATCCTCCCACGCCCCACCCCCGGTGCAGCCTGATGTTAGCAGCACAAAACAAGAGTCCTCTGCGAAGGAGCAGGGAGTCCCTCACAAGCTCAGCAGAGGCTGCCCATGGCAACCCCCGAGGGAAAACCCCATGGGTCTGAGTGAGCCTCTCCAGGTCCCTCCTCCACCCTCGCTGTGCCTGTCACCCAGAGCACAGGGCTTGAGAGGGAGGAGCCACAGACCCCCCAACTTCCAAGTCCCTATTCCATCAGACCCTCTGAGGAGCCC